>PVIY010022072.1:30003-41502 GCA_004026745.1 Myrmecophaga tridactyla
AAAAAAAAAGACCCGTTTTCACATCGTCCTGCCCTCTTAGCATCCCTTCCCGGACGCCCCGGGAAGGAAAGGTCCACTTTCGACCGGGCAATGGGAACTGAGTCTCGCCTTGGGTTTCGTGAACTCGCAACTCTGCACACATTCCCCTCTCGGGGCCGGGAGGGGCCGGCGCGCAGCTGCGTCTTCTCTTTACCAGAAGAAGCGCTCGCTTGTCCGTCGATCCGTCAGCATTTTGATCCGTCGGCGGGAGCCAGTCGGTCCCGAGTTCCTAGCCCCAACCGGAGAGGGGGGCAGCACGCAGGAATCCCCTTCAGCGATTTGTTGGTGATGCGGTGGCACCCCCGCGAGGTTATCACCTGGGGAGTAAGAGTGACCTTTCCACTTTTCTTGGGCAGCTGGTTTGCAAAAGGCCGTCTGGAAACCGCTGGAGAAGACCACGGAAGGTTTCCTGTGCTTCATCAGAAAGTGATCTAGCACCGATGAATTATGGTACGTCTTACCCCAGAACCTGTCGCCCCAAATGCCCCCTGCCTGGCGCTCCACGTCACCTTATTGCCAAGTCACCTCATCTCCAACTCACCACGGTCAGGGCAGAAACGTGGGTAGGCCCTAGGCCCAGCCAGCCGAGAGTGGCTTTGAGCTCTGGGTGGTAAAGAGCTAGAGCAAGGGGGAGGGGACGGCGATTGGAGCCTTGGCAGGGCCTTGGGAAGGTCCGGGGTGATATTTTAATGACCCTTGAGAGGACGTTTAGGCCCTTTTTCACATTGCCAACAATTAACAGCGTTCAGAGGAGCAAAAAGCATTAAAATAAAACAAAACCTCTTTCTTTAAGTCCTCGGTTGTCTCCAGGCCAAAGACTGAACATCAATTCTGTGCCTCTCCTGCTTGAAGCCTCTGTGGAATGACCTTCTTTGGTTCTTCTCCTGCTCTTTTACCATGAATATAAATATTTTCTCCACTTACCATATGTTCCCCACGCACTTCCACAGACCCCACCGCCACTGTCCTGCTGAGCTCTGTGCAAAAGGAAAGCAATGCCCTCCTCTCAGCCAGAGGGGCTGGGGAGGAGGGAGCAGCACTGTTTAAGGGACAATGTCACTTTCCTTTTCGTCAAGATTCTTTGTCAATTGTTGGGGAAATAATTGACCTCAAGCTACTTCAGTCACAACCAATAGAAAAATGGGATGGTGATGTGCCCAGTTGCTAAGGGCAGGCGAGCCAGCAGGCTGGGAAACAAAGGTGGCAGGGGATAGAGCTGACATGAGAAATATGTAAAGCTTCATGTTAGAATTCTTGCCAAAGAGAAGAGTTTCACTTTAAAAAGGGGGAAAAAATAGGATTTTGCTCCTTTGCTGCATCTCCAAGTTTGTGGTCCTTAATTTGGGCCTTCGGGTAGCTTAAAAGGAGAATTTCCTACCCAGAAGCCCTTTAAAGCAGCTATCTGTCTTTTCGGTTCTCTGACCCTGTCCTTAACTTGGACAATGGTATTTTTCCCCTAACCTCTTCCACTCAATCAGCAGCCAGAATAATTCAGTTCTGTCTCATTCAGGAGTCCGGGGAGTGATTTGAGAGTTCAGGAGGAATTGTTTGTGGGGGTTGTTTGTAAGCAGGGGGAGAAAGTGGCAGGAGGGAAAGGGCGGCACCAGTGAGGGGTCAATAAAGGGAAAGCCAAGGGGAAATTCAGCACCTGCCTTTCCTCACTTCCCGCGGAGAGATGATGGTTAAGAGTGGCTTATTAAAACAAAGCTCATATTTCAGAACACAAGATGTCCCATTTATGCAGCTGGTCCTGTTCCAGGTTGGACCAATCAGGCAAAAATCAATAAGGACATTTGATGCCACCAAGCTGGCAACAAGCAGGAACAATGTCGAACGACAGCTCAGCTAGATGTCACACATGAGCTCTCAGACCCCAACTCTGTAGTCTCACAGATTGGAGCAAAGAGGACTTGGAGGGGAAAATCCAGATGCTACTGAAGCTGCCCAACAGCTTAGGCCAGGCACATTTTCTCCTCTACCATGGGGTCTGCAGCAGCCTGGGGGACTTGTGAGTGTTGACAAACAGCCACCATACAGAAGAACCACTGGGCCCAGGCTTAGCATAAAAACACGAAGGGTGAGGGGGGAATGTCAGTTTCATACACACCCCCGTCACCTGGGCAGAAAAGGTTATCATTGCTCACAACTGTATTTCTCAACAGCCTACATCTTCTTCACGGAATTGCAGGGAGCGATTTGTCTGTGTGCAAGCTGTCTAAAAGAGAGAGCACATCAGTGACAGGAAAGCACGTGGCATCTTGCTTTTTGCTAAGGACAAAATGACAACACTGAGACAAATGCTTTGTGTTGTCTATTCTTCAAGCTATGGAAAATATTTTGACTTCTATCTTTATATTATGAACGAACTGTGCGTGCCCATGATCACCAGACTGGTGTGGCATTGCACGTCTGGACAGTGAGGCCTATGTGTTATCCTAAAGAGAGACCAAACAAAATAAAATGGTTATCAGCATTCACTGAAAAAAGAGAGAGAGAGAGAGAGTACAGCAGTGCACAGAGAGCCACTGGCAATACTTAGTGTAGAAATTCCCCAGGTAGCATGATGCAGTAGTTTTTGCTAATAGGATTTTTCTCCAATAGAAATTTTATGTCTTCTCTGGATGACCCCAGATAAACAGGGCACATTGCCAAGTCTCTCCATCCTCACATGGGTGTAAGATCTTCCCCATGTTTCATTCCAGACATGGCACAATCAGTAGCCAGACTGTTCTTCTCGCAGAATTATGGACTCCAACCAAGTGGTATTTATTTAAAGAAACCACTGTGAAAAGGATTGTCTAATTTCAACCACTGTCTATTTCATTAGAATCTACAGTGATTTTTACAATTAATGTCAGTGGAAAGACTTAGATCTGAGCTATTTTTCTTCTAGTTGAATTTAGAACTTTCATTCTAGAATTAAACAACTGTTCAATCATGAAATATTCTGAGTGTTCCTGTGAAGGCCCTCCAAGCTCACCTAGATGAAACCTTTTAGTTGGGTGTCCGAGAATGGTCATGGATTTACATGGAACCCCTCAGGTTTTCTTTCCATCTCCCTTGTGACCCCGGCACTCATTTGCAAGGTGGAAAACCAAAATTGGGGTGAAATCTCTAAGCTGTGGTGGTTAGTAAGGCTAATTGGCTTGTGTGAAGGTGAAAGCAATGCCTGGGTCTCCCTAGCCCTGTGTTGAAACTAATATATCAAAAGCAAAGTACAGTCGAGTGGACATGGCTCTTCCCTGGAACATATTTATAATGTGGTTAACTTAAATATAGGTCTAACTAAACACTGCTCCACCCCTGAAATGTTCTGGAGAAATCAGAGGAAATCAGGACAAGATGCCAGTCAATATTTTAGATTTATGAAAATCAAATGCTTCTAAAGTTCATGTCTTTCATTCTGCAAATAATTTAAGTTTAAATATCTTAAACATCATATATGTCTCTATGTATGTCTTATGACTCTAGGTAAAAAATAAAAAGCATGCCTAGGAAACAAGCCAAAAATAAATAAATCAAATAGTTTATGTGGTTTTATGTAGATGGCAGGACAGTGGGCCGATGCTTTTTTGTCATCTCAGTTTTCCAAAATATCATTGAGTGGTTACAACTTCTTTGTTTATTTCACTTTTTATTTTGACATAATTTCAAACTTACAGGAAAGTTGCAAAAATAATACAGACCCCACACAGAGAACTCCAACAAACTCCCACCCCCACCCTTAGATACCTAGGTCCACTAATTTTAACATCTTACCACCTTTGCTGTACTGTTCTCTCTGTCATCTACCTTCGAATATTCGAGAGCAGGTTGAACACACCATAATCCTTGAACTCATAATACTTCCATGCATATTTCCTATGAACAAGTATATTCACTTATGTAATCTCCTTAAGTGTAGTTATCAAATTCAAGAAATTTAACATTCACATAAAGCCTATATTCTACATTATAATTTTTTCTTATGTCCCAGTAAAATGTCCTTGAACCTTTTCTCCTCCCGTGTTAGGTCCCACCCAGTATCATGTATTGCACTTAGTTGTCATCATCTCTTTAGTTTCTCTTTCTTTCTTTTTTTTTAATCCTGGAAACATATATACAACATAAACTTTCCCATTTCAGACACTACCGAGCCTACCATTCGGGGGATTAACCACATTTACAAAGCTGCAGTATACTTACCACTATCCATTACTAGAACTTTCCCTTCACCTTATGCAGAAACCCTACATTCATTTTGCATTAACTCCCCACTGCCCCTGCCCCTGACACCTGGTAACCTGTACTCTACATTTTGCCCCTAAGAGTTTGCATATTCTCTGGTATTTTCTTTATGGTTACCATGGGACTTAAATAAAACATCCTAATCTATAGCAATCTCGTTTGCTTTGATGCCAACTTAACAATTTCAATAGCATAAATAAACTATGTTCCTATACCTCTCCATTCCCCTACCTTTATTTAGTTCTTGTCACCAAATTACATATTTATAAATTATGAGTCCAAAACCACTGTTTCTCATTGCATTTTATGCATTTGCCTTTTGGATCCTGCAGAAAGTAAAAAAATGGAATTATACGTCAAAAATACGGTAGTGCTGATATTTATATTTACCCATGTCATTATCTTTACCAGAGATCTTTATTTCTCCATATAGCATCAGTCAATTGTCTAGTGTCCTTTCCTTTCAACCTTCAGAAATCCTTTTAGCATTTCTTGCAGGACAGGTCTATTGGTGATGAAGACCCTCGGCTTTTATTTATCTGGAAATGTCTCAATTCACTCATTGTTGAAAGATGGTTTTGCAAGATACAAATTCTTGGTTGACAATGTTTTGCTTTCAACTCTTCAAATATGTTATCCCACGCCTTCATGCCTCCAAAGTTTCTGATGAGAAATCAGAATTTAGTCTTATTGAGGCTCCCTTGCACATGACACATTGCTTCTCCCTGGCAGCTTTCAGAATTCTCTCTTTATCTTTAGCATTTAGCAGTTTGACTATAATAAGGCACTGTGTGGGTCTATTTGGGTTTACTCCTTGACCATCTTGATGTGTATATTCATGTCCTTTGCTAAATTTGGAAAATTTTCAGCCATTATTTCTTTGAATATTCTCTCTGACTCTTTCTCTCTCTCATTCTTCTCCTTCTGGGATTTCCACAATGTGTATATTGGTACATTTGATAGTGTCCTACAGGTTCCTCAGGCTCTCTTCACTTTTCTTCATTCTTTTTTCCTTTCTGCTCCTCAGACTGAATAATTTCAATGGTCTTATCTTCAAGTTCATTGATTCTCCCTTCTGCAAGTCCCAATCTTCTGTTAAACCCTCTAGGGAATTTTAAATTTTTTGTTACTATGATCCTCACCTCTGTTTGCTCCTTTTTCTTAATTTCACCTTTCCATTGATATTTTATTTGTGTTCATCTGTCATTTTTCCTGGTTTGCTTTAGTTCTTGTCCACATTTCCCTTTAGCTCTTTGAGCAGATTTAGGACCATTTTTAAACTCTTTGTCTCATGTGTCCTAGGTCTGGTCTCATCATTAATGGTCTCTAATGCCTTAATCTTCTCCTTTGCCTGGGCCATCACTTCCTCTTTCATTGTGTGTTTTATTATCTTTTGTTGAAACCTGGAGTTTTGATATTTTGATATGTTTCACTAGAATTTAGACTTGAAAGCATCTGTTCCTTAAGCTTGTAGCCAGCTAGTGTTATGATGGAGCTTTTCTTGGATGGCAGGAGCTAACAAGAAAGAAAGAGGTGGGGGGGGGGGGGGGAGAGAGAGAGAGGAAGGAGGAACGAAAGAAGGAAGAAGGAAGGAAGGAAGATAAGACCTTTCCCAGTCTTTGCAGATTGCCCATGTGAATGCTCAACTTCAGGGCTTATCCATGCCATGAATTTGGAGAATATCTCCTGGTCAAAGCACAGGGGCCTCCCTAATATTTTCTGCTTGCTTCTTTTCTTGGGCATGTACATATGGCCCTAGGAATGACCACGTTTACACAGATAGGAATGTTCCCTCTTCCTCAGGAAACAGTTTTCTGGGTCCATAGGAAAGCACTGTATGTCCTACAGCCAGCAGTCCCTTGCCCGAGGCAGCAGGAACTGACTGCTCTCCCACAGTGTTCTGTAGGAAAGCTGGGTGAGGTGCCTTCCACACCCAGTGCAAGTTCTGGGACAGTGAGTCCCTCAGGCCACCACCAGACAGGTTGGACCAGGCATACATGTTCTTAGCATGTGCATGAGGGTTACTCTGTCCCCTCCAGGACAGAGACCAGAGATCTGCACTGGGTGCAAGGGCCAGCTCCACACCAAGCTGACAAGAGATCAGGGAAGGGCAGGCAGGGTCGCAGGAGATGCTACCACTTTGCTTGATTGGGTTTTCTCCATGTTACTGCAATTCTTTAACTGTTTTCTGGAGCTTTCAGAAAAATGTTTCTGCCAATTCTTGTTGGTTGTTCAAACTGCTTTGGGGGTGCAGAGCCACAAAGCATCTCACTCCTCCATTTTTATCAGGGCAGGGGCCATACCCACTTTTTAATGGAATAAAATATATGATCTTTCTCTAAACATTTGTTAATGCTCATGAGTAGGAATCACTATAAAAAGGTGAGATTATTCTTATTTTCTGAGAAAACCATGACATGAACAAGCATAAAGGAGAAGTAAAAGCAGGAAAGGAATAGCCACTGAATGCATGCTTCTCTGTTGGCATTTCTCAGAGTTATCTCTTTTAATTCATTCATCCTGGTGAAGGAGACATGACTGCTGATTTTACAGAGTAAGGAACTGAAGATCTGAGAGTATATGTAAATTCACCAAGATTTTACCAGTACCGGGGATGTTATGGGTTAAATTGTGTCCCTCTAAAAAGATACGATGAAATTATAACCCCCAGTACTTCAGAATGTGACTTTATTTCAAAATAGGGTCATTGCAAACAGAATGTGCCAAATTAAAATGAGGCTATAGTGGAGCTAGGCAGGCCCTTATACCAATATGACTGGTGTCCTTATTAGGAGAGAAAAAGGAACAGACACAGAGAGGAGAATACCATGTGCAATGGGGTTGAGAATGACAGAGGCAAAGCTTGACAACGCATCTACCAGCCAAGGAATTGCCAGCAAACACCAAAATCTAGGAAAAATAAGGAAGGATTCTCTCTTACAGGTTTCAGATGGAGTGTGGCCCTGCTGACACCTTGATTTTCGGACTTGTGGCTCTCCAGAACTGAGGGACAATAAATTGCTGAGGTTTTAAGCCACTTAGTTTGCAGTGCTTTCTTACAGCTACCCTAGGAAACTAAGACAGGGAACATTCAGATTCAGGTTTGTCTGCCCAGGCTCTCTTTTCCTATTAATGGAAGACATAGTAGCAAAACAATCAACATGTACTAGGTTAGAGAATAAATAAATAAATAATGTATCAATGTTCTGTTCTACCAAAATTTCTGTGCTCAACAGATCAACTAGCCTAGCCACAGCCCTTTCATAGGCCTGGAAAGCGTGTGCACGCTGGCGTGCGCGCGTGCACACACACACACACACACATACACGTTGCCAGCACTGGATGAGCCAAAGGGGATCACCTAACCAAAGCTGCCCCGTGACCAATCAGATTCTCTCTTCTCAAGAACCTGAATCTGAATCTGAGATGCATACATTGAGGCAAGCCCACGGTCAGCCTTTCAACTCAGATGTCGGTCAGGTGCAGGGAATGGGCAGGAGGCAGTTCTATGGAGTGGAAAGATACAGAAGATTGAGCAAACCGAGAAGAATGGGCCACGCAGAGGGGCATGAAGCAGGCTTGCGGGACCGACAAGCCACGTCACCCTGAGTATCCCGGAAGGGCTTTCCCGATTCTCACAGCTTTCTAGGAGCAACGTTTCCCATGCCACTCTCTGTTTCCTAACATGACCACAATTAAATTGAGCAAGCATGAGTGAATTTCTTTCCTTTCAACCAAAAGCTCTCAGACTAATGCAGAAATAATCACACAAATTCTCTGATTCTTTTTTTTTTCAATTATCTGCCTGGCTTTGCCAATGATGACCAATGCCCCCAAATGCATACCTGTATGGACGCCTCTCAGAAACCTGCCCAAGCAAACCCATCCACTTCACCCCATCATCCCCTGTGCTCCCACACTGTGGAAGCCATTAGAGAACATCACTAATACCTTGCTCAAGCCAGAAACCTGGGAGCTGTCTGCAACCTCTCCCTCGCCACCTCTCATATCCAGTCAATTACAACTCCTCTCAAATATTGCTCAGATCCATCCACTTCTCTGCCCCTGTACACCTATCCTAGTCCAAGCTCCATAACTCTGACATATGGAAAAGCCCCTTAGCCCCCTCGTGTTAGTCCTCTCCAATAACCTGAGGGACCCTTCTCATACTTGCATCTAATTCTCTCGCTCATACACACACACCCACATGCATGCACATGGGTGTACATGCTGGCGTTTAAACCCTTCCATAGCTTTCCTTTGCCTTTTAGAGTCAAATCAAAGCCCATGAACAGAGCTTACAATGCCCTATTCATTGTACACCTCTCTAGTCCCATTTCTCAGCCCCCCTGCCCGTATCTGCCCCGGGGGATCTCTTTCAGTTCCTCAAAAATGTCGTGCTTCTCTGACTTAGGGACTATCTTGCACACTGTTCCTCTTGGTGTGGAACTCTTTCTCTACCTGACTTACTCCTACTCTTCTCGTGGCTCAGTTTAGATTTTATGCCACCCCCAATGAAGTCTCATCTGACTCCCCAAGTTTAAGGCTGAGTAGCCATAATACGTGGTCCCCTAACATTTTGCATCTGACCACCCATACCACTTTTCCACCTTCATTGCAGCTGCTTGTTTGTATTATCTACCTCCCCTGTCTGATGGTATCGCCATGCAAGCCGAAGGGTTGGGTGGCCCAGTTCTGTTCACATGCCAAACCCATGGTGCATACCTAGTAAGTATCGAGGGAGTGAATGAATTAAGGCTTCATGACATTGCCCTCATGCTCATAACAACACATAAGTATTTTAGTGAACCAGCTTTTCTCTTCACTTTTTGTTATAGCCTATATTCTTCAAAGATTTGGCACAAGTTCCTCAAAGGGAAAGCAGAGATGAAGCCAGAAGACAGCATTTGTGATATGTGTTATTGTTATTATTACGAGTAGCATACTTGAAACTCCTCCTCTTTCAGATTAGTCCAGTAGCTTGTACTCTGTGTACGCTAATTACTCTTGGTCTCTCCTTGCCCTTAGGGACAGTCATTCCCCAGGACCCTCTTGGGCTTTCATGCAAATCTATTTAGCAGGCCTGCCCAGAAGGCCTTCCTCCTAATATCAAATCTAGGGTGGACATAGGCCAAAATATGTCCCATTTGCTAGGGACATGCGGGAGCGTAGCATTCAGATAAGAACGCTGAGTTCCCAAACAGTAAGGCTGAGATAAGAGACCAGCATGTTCTCTCTCCCTCGGGCTGCCTGCGGGAGCCAATCAGCCTGTCCCAGCAGGATAAAGGGGAGAACTTGGAGCCTGGAGGCCACCAGAACATCAGTGCTCTTAAACTGTTCAGGAATTAGACCCAGATGATGGCCTTGGAAGCTAAATTGTTTTTAAGATCGAGACACTGTAGGTAAAGAGGCTGAAGGCCTGGAGTCTCAGTAGATGGAGACAATGCCAGGAAGAAAAGGCGCTCAGGAGAAGATGGAATCAATATGCCTCCAAGAAGGGAGACACATATTCAGAAATTGGGAAAGATGGAGGAAGGATGATAATTTGTTTATATGTATGTGGTTGGTTCTTTTTGTTGCCATTTTTGGTTTTTTGTTCACACTCCGTTTATGGCTTGTTAGAAGGCTACAAAGTGTTTTTAAAAAATATGCCTCCTGGGCTAAATACAGGGTTTCAATAAGATTAGGTAACCCCATTACTGGGAATATAGTTGGAAGAACTGAAAGCCGGAACTCGAATAGATATTTGCACACGAATGTTTATAGCAACACTATTCATGATACTCAATGGATGGAAGTGGCTGAAGGGTACATCTACTGAGATGCAGAAGGGCGAACTGTGGCGTATACATATGATGGAATATTATGCAACTACAGAAAAGAATGAAGTCATGAGCATGCAGTGAGGTGAAATGAACCTTAAGGACATTATGTTGAGCAAAATAAACCAGAAACAAAAGGTCAAATATCATATGGTTTCTTTTAAAAAATACATATAAGGAAATCAGGGCCTAGATTGTAAGCTCTTACAGCAATCACATTTATTCCTGAGCTAAGTTTCATTTCTAATTTCTGAGATGTTCTGCTCTATGTGTATGACCTGGTATTTTCCTGGAAGTTTGGGTATCCATGTGACAACTAAGGCTCAGAGCTGGAGTTCTGCAGCTCTGAAAGTCAGCTTTTTTCCTTACAACAATGTTAAAGAAGCTGAAAAAAAGAGATCAGACTTCAATCAGAGATAAGAACGAAGCTGATTGGGACTAAGGTAAAGGATGATGCTGTCTGCCTTTTAGAACTTCACCTACTATATGAGACCAAAGGAAGAGATGTTTATTTGTCCAAAACTTAAACTTTCTGTAGTGCACAATCTAACTTAACCCATCTGGCCAGTTCATTTAAGCAACCGAAACACAGCCTAGAATTGGGAATGAGATATTGCAATTCTGTATAGCTTAATGTAATATCCAGATACATTTCAGAGTATGTTGGGTAGATAATTTAAAAAGTATTGGTAAGGTCGCTCGAGGGACTGAAGAAAAAATATGGAACTATTAAACTTCCCCACCTGGGAAATCCCTGATACTGTCTCTAACATTAGGAGCTACCAAGTTAATAAGCCAAGCCCTTGATCTTGAGGATTGCTCTCATGAAACGTATTTCTGTAACGGAGAAGCTAACCCTCTCTATGGTTGTGCCTAAAAGTTACTTCCAAAGGACCTCTTTTGTTGCTCAGATGTGGCCTCCCTCTCTCTCTAAGCTTAACTCTGGAAGTAAACTCATTACTCACTCGTCTTTGTGGGACATAACTTCCAGGGGTTTAAGTCTCCCTGGCAATGTGAGACATGACTCCCAGGGATGAACCTGGCCCTAGCATCGTAGGATCGACAATGCCTACTTGACCAAAGGGGGGAAAGAAATGTAAAAGATCAGATATCAGTGGCTAAGTTATTTCAAATAGAGTCAAGAGGCTATTCTTGCGGTTAACTCTTATGCAACCTTTAGCTAGATATTGCTAATTACAATTGCCATGGTATGCTGTTCTAGTTTGCTAGCTGCCGGAATGCAACACACCAGAGACGGATTGGCTTTTAATAAAAGGGGATTTATTTTATTGGTTCTTCAGAGGAAAGGCAGCTAACTTTCCACTGAGGTTCTTTCTTACGTGGAAGGCACAGGATGGTCTCTGCTGGTCTTCTCTCCAGGCCCCTGGGTTCCAACAACTTTCCCCGGGGT
>PVIY010022073.1:0-41408 GCA_004026745.1 Myrmecophaga tridactyla
AAAAAAAAAAAAAAAAAAAAAAAGCAAATGAAAACAAAAACAGAATGTGCAAGATATGAGATATAAATGGTAGCCCTAACAAGAGTTCAGGAAATATGAAGTTGTACAACAGACCTACAAAGAAATTAGAGTGAAAGTTTGGTATGAAGATAGTTGCTCAAAGTTACCTTTCTCCCTCTCTTCCTGGAATTCACCTAAAAATAACTAGAAGAATGAGAAACTAAAATGCAAACTCCATTTTCAGAGAAATTTGGAGATAGCTACAACACCAGACCATATGACAGGCAAAAAGATGGCCCAAAACAGAAGACTGAGTGATGGTGTTTCTGTAAAGAAAGGATGCTGCATAGAAAGGACACCATGGCCCAGATCTAAGAAAACATTAGCCAGAGCAACCTTCTTAAGGATGAGAGACACCCTCGTTATGCAAAATCTAAATAGTTTTTTCTAACTGTGGTTAAAGAATTGTCTAGCTGTTGGGAGAAGCTTCCCAGAATCCAACTTTGTACCAAAATGCAAAGATGATAGAACAAGTAATCACACCAGCAAACCATAATCACAGAAAGTGGTTTATCTCTTTGGCAGGGAAGGAAAAGAGAGTCTTTGCATTAAATAAAACATAAAACAAATCACACAATTGCCCTTCTTTGTTTGCTAGGAGCAATAAAGGCTAAAAATACACAAACACATTTCAGCTAAGTAGTCTGGGACATGGGTCTGACCCCTTAGTATACATAAATCTCACTCAAACAGCTCAGTCAGGAAAAACTCATTTCCTTCAATGATGATTAATTCAAAACAAGGCAGCATAGACGATACACAAAAACACTAGAAAAAAGATGAGAAAGAAAACAGGAAAAAAAAATGAATCTCAAAACAGCTGTGCAGAAAGTAAAGAACCAACTTGATTTATTCCACAGACTCTCAAAAGAACCACAGTGAACAGCACTGGGTATTTCCAGAATAGGAGGTGTAGAGGAGCCTCAAATAAGAAGCAGGGAATAAATCTGTTGAGAAGTGATTAGGTTCCTGCATCCCCTTCTTTATTCCATACTCTTGGTGCCCGCCCTCTCCCTGCCACCCCCATCCTCAGTAGAAGACTGCAGGTTTTTCTCTAAAGTGGGAAAATGAAACTTTGAGTTCTGCACAGAAACGAGGAGATTAAGTGATCATATACTGAGTATACCCACTTCCTCCATTTGTCTCCCCAAATGTTGTCAGCTGGAACCTTTCCCTTCAGCTTGGAGAAGAAGAGTCTTTTTTGAGAATCTGGCCAGGCTAAGAGGAAAGAACCTGCGCGGGAGGTCCCCCAAATATAAACCATTCAGGTCCCCTCACAGTGACGCTCTGAGCAGTCAAGGCCTTCACATACTTGGAAATTCTAGTCAGCTTTTTATTCCCCCAATGGCAGTCAAGAGCATAGAGCTACAGCTTGTCAGATATAGAGAAAGGCCTCTAATGTGGAAGAAAGAGGCTCCCAAAAATCAATAGTGAAAAGCAATCTAGAGGAAACAGTCAATGCAGGAAGAAAGAGACTTAAAAATTTTCAAAAACCCATCATTAATATTCCTAGAGGAGAGGAGAGAGTGTTTCCACAAGCAAGAACAGTGTGTTATAAAAATGAAATGAAACATTCAAAGACCAACAACAACAAAAAGGTCTTGAAAATTAAAATATAATGGCAGACTGGAGAGACTTAGAAGAACTGGAGGCTAATTTCCTGGAAAATGGAGCAAAAAAAGACAAAGGAATAGAAAGTAGGAGATACAAGATCAGAACATTAAGAGGCAAATTCAGGAGATCCAAACATCAGGATCTTTTGGAAGAGGAATTCCAAAAGAGAGACTAGAGAAAATTGAGGGTAATCACAACAGTTTAGGAAACAGTTAAGAACAGTGTAAGCACCAACATTCATACCTTTTTGGATTCAAAGAGTCTAGTGAGAGCCCAGCAACATTGGTGAAAAATAACTCACGTGAAGGATCATCATTGTGAAATGTCCGAACATTAGAGACAAACAGAAGAGCTTACGAACGTCCAAAGAGAAAAGCCAGAACACATACAAAGGACAAAGAATATGAAAGGCTTTCAGCTTCTCAACAGAAACACTGGAAACAAAAAGGCAATAGAGCAATGCCCCCAAAATTCTTGAGGAGAAAAATATTTCCAATCTAGAATTCTACAGTCATGTAACAATCAAAGAAGTGTAAGGATATTATAAAGACATCTTCAGACATGCAAGATCTCAAAACATCTACTTCTTATGTACCCTTTCTCAGAAAGCTATCAGAAGATACTGGAAGGAAAGCAAGAAAAGGAAGAACATGGGATAAAGAAAATAAATTTCAAACTAGGAAAGAAGTGAAAGGAATTGCCAGGAATATGGTGAAGGGAGATCCCAATGTGACTTGACAGCTGTAGACCAAATGTAGAGGGCAATAGTCCAAACTGGAGCAGTGTCACTCAAAGGTCAGGCATGACAGGGTGGCCTTTCCCATGTCCTCCACCACTGGACCATCTTTTTAACCAGATGAGACTACTGGAACGGGTATTCCATTAAAACGAGGGATTAAACGAAGAAAGAGGAAGAGATCTAGGAAACAGAGAATCTGACCCAAAGACAAAGGCAAAAATCATTCCAAGGATGACAGCAAAGACAAGTCAGTCCCAGGAAGACAACGAGGCAACAGGCCTAAGGAGCATCTTGCCCAGAGACAAGGAGAAAGCAGGTCTTCCCAAGAGATGTTTCCCATACCTCCAATAAAAAATGGTGCATATTGGCCTTGCGGAAAATTGTTCTGAGGGGCTTGTAGGGTGAATTAGCAGCAAGTAAAACAAGTTAAGTGAACAAGAAAGCAAGGTAATGATTAACTACAGATAAAACAAAGATTAAGAAAGGAAACATAACAGTAGTGCCAGCAGTGTTCAGCTGTAAATAATATTTGTCCAGGCCTAGCGGTGTAAACAGTGACTATGGAGCTGGCTGAGACCTGTGACGGGAAGGGGACAGGAGGCAGAGGTGTGAGGATGGTGGCATAAGGGAACTAGACCCTCATCTACCATAATGGGACGCCAGTGGGTAGCATCGAAAACTGAGCAGCACACTCTGATTATTTCAAAACATGGAGCTATGTAGGCCCTCCGCGGAGGGGAACACGTAGACTGAGGAGGTGTGGGGCAGAGAACTGCCATATTTTGGCATAAGTATTTTAGTTCAATTTGCTGTTTGGAACTGTGCATGGATCAAACAAAAATTAAGTTTAAAACATGATTAATTTCTCCTAGCCCCTCTGCGAGTCTCATGGCTGCCTCTTTGTGCTGTGGCACCTTTTTGGGGCTACCCTGACCCCGGCGGTAAGACTTGGAAAAAAACAACCCTCCCCCACCCTTCCCCCCAAACCTCTTAATTTTCTATAAGCGTTATCTTTCTTAGAGTGTGCTATTATTTCAAAGCAGTACACCCTGCTGGAAATACTGAGGAGAATGAAGAGAGTGATTCACAAGCCAGAAAATTATAATGAAGCAGAAAACACTTAGAGTCAGGTACACACCTTGCTGAAGGTCAACCACCTTAATTTATCATGTAGCTAATTTCTTTTTTAACTTTTTGGGAAATTTTTAGTTCCCCTCCTTGTGTTTCCTGGGCAAAGGTGCAAGTCCCTGGCCTGCCGATGGCCTCCTGGTTCCCGGGGAGCTCTCTGGGGGATCTCTTTGGGGGTGCAGGCTCCTCCTGGCTGTTGCCCGTGTCCAGTTCTCTCTAATGGGCTCATCGGCCCTTTGACAGACAGGACTCTACCCTTCCTGTGAGCAGCGTCCTGCTCGCTTCCTTAAGCCTGGCACAGAACACAGTCAGAGATTATTTGTTGAGTGAACGAACTGCTTTCCTAACCTCAGGATGATCCTTCAAACTGTTCTTAGAGCTGGAGGGATCCTAGTTTATCCCCATTTTGCAGAAGTCCGGTGAGGAGGCAACATTTCTTCAGGTCACTCGGTGAGTTAAATGCTGAGGTCAATGCATTAGCCAGATTTTCTGTCCCTGGCCAGGCAGAAGTGCCACGAGGTCCCATGGCTGGTTCTCTCTCCAGGCCGATGGTCTCGCTCTGCCCAGTCCCCACCCCCAAGACGGGTGTTCTGGCTTACTGATACGAATACTTTAATATCTGGGCTTGTAGGTGAGTTTGCATTTTTAAAGAGGCTTTGGGATGTCTTTTAGAATTCAATAAGTGGAATAAATGAAAGACAGCATTTTGGATTCACTGAAAGGCAGTGGGGGAGACTGCTCAGGAAGTGTCCTCCCTCAAGCCCTCCCACCACATCCCACGAGCTTCCATCTCCTACTGCCAAGCCCAGCCTGGAAGGAGGGCAGTCGGGGACAGAAATGCCATGTCCCGCTCTAACAGGGAAGATGCTTGGACAGCTCTTGTCTTCCCACTCTCCACACCTCAGTGCTCCCTAGAGCCCAGTGGCCTAGGGTCTTGGGTCTCTTTTCTTTCCCTGGAAGAGCAAGGCCGATGTTCACCCTTTTAAGATGACACAATCTTTTTGGCCAGAACGTGCTGTCTTTTATTTTATTCCATTTTTTGAATTGAGACCACAGGCCTCTGTGGATAAGAACAGGCTGTCAGGTCATTCTGGCCCTGTGGTATTTATATTAAATCTGATTCATATCTCTAATGATTCATCCTTCCCCATAATTGTGAGGGAGGACAGACAAGTTTGTCTTGAGGCCTCCACTTCCCCTTCCCTGCTACCCTTCTCCCTTTGGTTGTCTTAAGTGGCAGCAGGCCTTCTAGAAGCCATAGCCCACGCCTTTCTATGAGCTGGTGTCATCCCTCTTGGGAGTCTTTGCTCTATTAAGGAGAAAAGCAGCGAGAGGGACACAGAAAGCTGAAGCCTGTGGTCCAAAGAAGGCGATTTGGGGAAGGCTTAGGGATGCTTCCAGTTAGCCTGCCACCAACTGCGCAGAACTCATGTGGACGATTAGCTCTTGTCTGCAGCCCCATCTATGAGCTGGAGAAGGGTCTGGAAGGGAAGCCAGAGGGGCTGGCAAGAGCGATGCTGAGCCAAGGACCCAGTGGGCTGGCCACATGGACCAGAACCATTATGTTTTTCCACCAAAACAAACTTCAAAGTCAGTGATAAGACAAAAGCGCTGGATAATGACATGCCTGAGTCTCCTAGCACCTTTCATCTAAGCATCTGGAATCTCTTGAAAGCATTAATTAGGGCTTCCTCCCTTTTGATGGAGGAGGAGCCAAGCAGTTGTCACCATGGGGGCACAGCACAGCTCACGGGGAAAGTGAGCTGGACTGGAGCCAGGAGCTGGGGGCCCAGTCTCGGTTCTGTCAATGTGGTGGCTCTTAGGCAAATTCCTTAATGTGAGTCTTGGTTTTGTTATGGGAAAAATAATAAAATGTGGAGCACTGCCTGTACCTGCCTTACCTGAGATGGCCCGCATAGCACCTTGGGAGGCCAGTATTACCCCTGAGCCCATTCTGCAGATCAGAAAACCAAGGCTTCAAGAGGACAACAGACTTTGCCAGTCAGTAGAGAAGTTGGTGTCTGAATGCAGGTCTGCCGACTACAAACCAGGGTTGGCAGGTGTCTCCGGCCTTCCATGGTGGCAAGAAAATCTAATGAAAGGTGGAAGTAAATCAAATGTGCACCAACAGTGAATGGATGAACAAATGTGAATGCATGCTACGACATGTGTGAGCTCAAAACATTATGCTAAGTGAAAACAGCCAGTCACAGAGGACCACATACTGTATAGTTTCTTTTATATGACATATCCAGAATAGGTGAGTCCATAGAGACAAAAAGCAGCGGAGTGGTTGCCAGGGGGAGAGGGGAATGGGGAGCGATTACTCAATGGGTCCCGGTGGTTCTTTGGGGTGATGACAAAGTTTTGAAACCAGAGGGAGGTGGTAATTGAACAAACTTCTGCATGCACCAAATGCCACTGAATTAGACACTTTAAAACCGTTAATTGTATGTTCTGTGAATTTCACCTCAATAGAAGAAGAATGAGCAGAGAAAAAAAAAGGAGAAGAAAATCTAATGATTTTTTCTAATCTAGCATGTGGAAGTGCTTTGGAAAACTTCACATTCTACAGAAATGCAAGGGAGTGGCTGGGCAGAGTCCCTGCCACCACAGGCTGTGATAACTCTGGGCCCAACTTAGCTGCTGCCGGGGCTTGTGCAACAGTTCATCAGATTTCTAGTGGCTCCACTATATGGAAGGAACAGGATAGAATGTCCCAGATTAAAAGTTTATTTTGTTCTTTTTAACCCCCCCCACACACACACACACACACAGGGTCGGAATCATTCAGCATAAGAAAGCCAAACTATCATCAGTCAGAAGATAATGTAAAATTCTGTTTTCTGTGGAGGGTTACTTCCTAACCGCCCCCACCCCCAAAGCGCGCGCCTCGGGGCTTAAAGGTCATCATTATTTGATAGCGGTAAAATTGGGGGTGGGGTGGGGAGCGTCCCTTCTCCCTGAGGGCCTGTGACTTATCACGGAGGAGAAAACGCCCCAGGGCCGGCCTCCCCCCACGTGGCCCCTCCGCGAGCGCCTGAGCCCAGCGAGCCGAGGGCAGGGAGCGCACGGCCGCCGGCAGGGCTCGGGGGAACCTCTTCTTCCCGGGGGCACCGCGCTGGGGCTGCGTCTTGGGCGAGGCGAAGGGCCGGCGAGGAGGGCGAGAGGAACACGGGATGGCGGGGCGCTGGGGAGGGTCGGAGAGCCCGGCAGGCGAGGCTGGCGGTGCAGCTGGGGTCAGATCCGGAAGGCATCCCAGTAAGCCGCGCTAGCTGGGGAAGTGCCCGGCGGGAACGCGCGAGCCTGGGAGGATTTGGACCCAGGCTGCCGGGGAGCCGGCGCGTCTGCTCGCCAGCGCCCTCTGGGGGTCGGCAGGAGCTGGGCGGCTTCCCCGAGTGTCTGGGTGACAAAGCTTGAGCAAATTCGCTGGGCCCCGACACGCACTGCTCCTTTTCAGTCTTTTTGTGCGCTTGACTTTCTGCAAAAGAAGCTTTAAGGCATAAAGCAAGACATTTTCCCAAAGTAAGCCATTGTTTTGTGATTGTTGCACAAGGGTGTGGGGCGAAATTGAATGGATGAAATCCGACATTTATCACACCATTTAAAAATCCCTTTTAAAAAAATTGGTGGTGCTGTTCTCGTCATTTAAGGGTGATGTAGTGATAATACTAAAAGTTAAAGCTAACCTAGAGCACTTATTACATGCTCACAACAGCCCGATGAGTTGGACACCAATATCACCTGCCTTTGCAAGTCAGGGCATCAAAAACCCACCCAGCTAGTAATCGGCAGACCTGGAACCTGAACCCCAGCAGGCTGGCTCCAGGGCTGCCTCTCATCTGCTCTCTCTTATCATCTAACTAGCTGGAGACAGGCTGGCTTTCAGCCACACTGCATATTAAATCGCAGGCAGAATCTGTACCAGGGAGTATGTGCCAGATTTTGTGTCCATGTGCATTTTTCTGGAGAGTCATATGATCCCCAAAAGTTCAGAACTGACAGTTGTCAGGAGTTCTGGATTCTAGTCCTGGCTCTTTCCCCAAGTAGCAACGTGGCTTTGGGAAGCAGCTTCACCACAGTGCCTCGCTTTCTTCATCTGTAAATGGGGCAGAGGCAATCTACCATGAGATTTCAATGACTTCTCTTGGCTCGAATATTCTACTGCTGAGTTAGTTGGATAATACCGTGAGCCAGGTACTTTGCTAGGGTGCCTCCAGGGAGCTTGCATTCCCCTACAGGAAGACAGCCCATGGGGTGGGTCTCCCTAGCTGATAGCCGGGGGCTTGGGGAGGGAAGGTCTGATGGAAAGCACCCTGGAGTGACAATGGAGGCAGAAGCCCTCCGAGAACACTGGGGGCCGCAGGGGCCCAGGCTGCTGGGAGTGGAATCTGGGTCTTTGCACCCGGTGGTTGCCCATCTTAAGGTCTCAGGACAAAAATCTGCCATCCTTGTGGAACAGGCATTGGTTCCCTTCATGCCTCCTCTTCACGGCTCTGTGCTTCCCCAGCCTAGATCCTGCCCCCACTCTTCTCCCAACTTTCCCCCACTCTGCAGCCAAAAACCCCTCCTAGCTCCTGCCTCTTCTCTGAGTGGTTCTGACCTCAGAGAAGTGGTCTGAGGTCCCTACTTTCTGGGAGATCCTCTCAGGGTCAGGGGCTGGGTTGGCATCCTCCTTGTGTCCCCTACCCCCTCCCAGGCCGTGGACCCTCCTTTCTTGTGAAAACAGTGCAGAAACCCAGAGTTCCTTCCCAGCGGTGGTGGCGCCCTGGCTGCCCCACCCTGCAGGAGTCGTGTCCGGGACCCATGCCCCTCCCCCGGCTTCTCCATTACCTCAGTTCCTGCCGCCCGGGTGTGTGACCTCAGCGTTCCCCACCAGCTCCTTCTGTCATTTCAAGAGCTCCTCATCCACTCAGCCTGAGCCACCCCCACCCCGGGGGCCACACCCGGGGCTCCCCATGATCCCTCTTCCAGCACCCATCTCAAGCTTCATGGGAATCTCTGGGCAACTGACCCTTCCCCTTTCTGAAATCCGTTGCCCTCCTTGCCTTCATGTCCCTTCCTTCCCAGCTTCGAGTCCACAGCCCTTTCCTTTCCAGACTCTCTCAGTGGTGCATACAACTCCCTGGACAGTCTATCCTTTTGTCTGCCCTGTGGGAGTCTGCTCAGCTCCCTGTTTTCTCCGGGCTTACAGTGGGGCGGCTGAGGGCTGGCACCACTCCTCAGGACAGACAGACACGGCCCTAAGTAACCACCGTCACTGCAGGCGAGACCCCGCCACTGCCCAGCGGCGCTGCCAGCTTTCTCTGGTGGACGCGTTCTCCCACTCAGCGTCCCTGGACGCCAGACCTCCTCTACTCCCCACACACCTCTGGCCTCCACCTCCAGTCATTCCCTGAGGCCACAGACACCTGCCTCCTGCTTCAGAGGGAATCACAGGTCACCAGAAAGGTCACCAAGGGGGGCTTTGGCCTTTCCGCGGCACCCCACCTGCACCCCACCCTCTGTCCGCACCGAGCTGGGGCCTGTCCCTCCCCCGCCTGGGGTCTCCTTTAACTTCATAAAATGGGTAGCGTGCTGTAGATCCTTCTGGGGCTTTTTTCACTTAATATGACATTGCTGAGACTTGTCCATCTTGTTGAATGCACCTGGGGTTCATTTATCTTGACTGCCCTCTATTGTCCCACATGTGACTTTCCCACAGGAGAGAGATGCCCGGGGGCGCAGGGTGGTGGCGGGAAGTAGCCCGGAGTAAGCTACGTAGCGGTCTAGTTCTCATCTTGATGATGGGTCCACACTCTCTATTATAATGTTAATTTAAGTAAATAAATGCATCTCTGACATGGACCAAAGATGAAAATGTGTCATGAACCAAAACTTATGATTAATACTATTAAATTATTATTGTTTATATATTATTATGTTAAAAATATGTTAATCCTAATCCCATATATATTTTATGTTCTGAATAATATGTGTACTATATATATTATAATAAAACATGTTATAGGTTAATAATATATATTATTATATATTATATAATAAATGACAGACTATATAGTAATAGTGTTTTATATGACAGGTGATATATAATTTTTAATAAAATAAGATTTTATTATATATAACAATTAATAAAATAAGATTCTATTATACATAATAATAACTAATAAAATAAATTAAAAGCAGCTCCACACCTGTCAACATTCATCCCTCTCCAGCTGTTCTTTGCTTTTCCTTCATAGTCAAACTTCTACCAAGTACTGTCTATACTACCCTATCTTCATTTCCTTATCTTGAACCTGACTCTCAATCTGCCCCACCCGGCTTTGTCCCATCATCCCACTGAAGTTCTCTCAGAAGTCACCAATGGCGTCCCTGCCACTGAATCCAACAGCTATTTTCTAGGCACTGGTTTACCTGCCTTTCCACAGTCCCCACCACTGTTGACAACTCCCTGTTTCTGGGCATGCCCTGCCCCTGGTTTCCGAGGCAAACACTTTCTCTTTTCCCTCTTCTCTCTCTGGCTGCTCCTTCTCAGCCTCCTTTGCCTGGCATCCTTCTCTGGCATGGCTTCACAGCTCCTAGAACTTCCGTCTAAGGCTCTTTCCTTACTCCCTTCGCTCATACATTCCCATGGCCTCATCTGCACCTCAAGCTGGGTCAAGGTCATAGGCAATATTTCCAGCCAGAGACCTCCTTTGAGCTCTATATTTAGCTGCGCTACCTGGATGTCCCTAATGCCCTTCAAACATAGCATTTCCTACCTCAGGATGGGCCTATGACTGGGTCAGTAAGTGGCCCCAGGGTGGACATGTGCCCTTAGCTAGGCCAATCAGAGCCTTTCCCAGAGATTTTTCTAAGTGGATCTAGTGGAAAATATTCTCTTGCCTCATGGGTTATGAACTCAGGGAGGTGTGAGATGGATGGTCTCAGAGAAAACCTGCCTGCAACAGAGGAAATGATGAGCCCAGGCAGAGTTGAGAGTCCTGGGACTTCAAGTCCCTGTGGGTCCCTCCCTCCCTGTACCTCTTCTATCCAACAGACCTCCTGTTTTGCTTAATCTAGGTTCTGGTCGCTTGCGATTTAAGAAAGCCCCGACTAATACAACCCCATTCACCCAACCTATGACAACATCTAAATATCTAGCTCCTAAACATCTCTCTGGTCCATCCACTACTGTCCCTCCCTGGTCCACCATCATCTCTCACCTAGGCCCCTGCACCAGCCCCCTCTTGGCCCCCTCCCCATCCACCAGCCACTCTCTCCCACTCCAATCTGTCAATGCACAGTGGTCAGGTCCACACAAAGAAAAGTGGTATAATTTGGGGAAAATCTGCCTCACCACGTACCCCAATAACTTTGCTATATCCTCTTATGTATCTTCACGTGGAGAAGGCAAGTCACAGTGGGACAGATTTTTGTAATTATGGGGAAACTTACTTCCCAGTAGTCCTTCCAACCACTGATGGGTGTCAGAATGCACCTCTCACTCTGGGGTGGGGAGGAACACATCACGGACACAGTGTGACCCAGGGCACTTTGGGGGTGCAATCACCAAGACCTTACCAGGTTCCCTCTGAGTTTTGAAGTGATGGGAGCTTAGGTGCACAGAGTGACCTAGGTCTGTCGGCTGGATAGGACAGGTGGGGTTCCTAAGGGGTACCTGGCTGGAGTCACAGGCCCAAAAGGACCTACAGACTGGTGGGATTGGGGCTGAGTCTGGAAGCTCCCCTGGGCTCAGCTCCCCAGCTTGTAGGAACAAGTGGCCCCCTTGGGGGACCTGCGGGCACTGGGCAGAATCAGAACATCACAGCAGCCCTAGCTAAGTGTCCGTCAGACTGGGTGGGGTCCGCGTTCACACAAGTGGCAGCAAAGGTCCCAACAGCAGAAGTGGATTCATGGGACTCTCCCTCTGTCTTCCTAAGTTTGAAAGCAAGACTTCAGGCCTAACGTCCCCCAGGTTAGGACAGTGATTAGGAGGGAAATGCTGGCCTTTCTGCCAACATGGCTACATGGAAACCCAACAACTAATTGGAAGAAAATAAGAGACATGACCACCTCTGCACACCGGGCAGGGCCGTGGGTTACGGGTGACATTTACAGCCACACAGTGGGGAGACCTAGGCCCGGAGCTGGAGGCAGGGTCAGCAATGAGAACTGTCATGCTGAGGATGGGATCAGAGGCCTAGGGTATCCTCCCAGAAGAAGCTGTAGTGTTTGGGAGATGGCTAACAGATAAGAGAGGGGTGCCTCCCCACGTGTCACCAGGAAGCAACCACCCAGAAATGCAGTCTGTGGAAAATAAACTGTAATCTTGAAGCTGATTGTCCCAGATGATCTGATAGAGTGAGTTTTCTGGCCCTACTGGGGGAGAGCTGGAGGAGCGGTGAACTAGCCAATGGGCTAGGGCTGTTTTCCTGTCTGTTTTATCACGGTTTGCTAGCCAAGGGTGGGAGAGAGTCCAATGGCTCCTGGGACGCGACCACCGTGAAAGGGTGTCGGTGAAGGGGTGTCGGTGGCACTAGAAGGAAACATCCGTGGTTAGATCTCAGTGAAGGCAAAAGGAGGCTTTGTCTCCTTCGGTGCTCATTAACCTGGCAAATCAACCAGACCATCTCAGGTCAGATCTTCTCAAGTGTTTGTCTTCCCCTGTTGTAACAAAACACTTCCCGCCCAAGTCCGTGGTGAAGTTTGGTTTTTAATTAAGGGGCTGAGAACCTCGTCCTGCCGGCTTAGGAACTTCGCGCCGGGAACCACGGCCTCCCACGTACCCGCCCCTCCTTAGGGCTTTCGGCAGCAACACTCACCTTAGAGGGCCCTGCTGCTCTCACCTGTCCCCTGGCCACACACCCCAACTGGATAAGGAGGAGGCTCCTGCTCTGCCTCCTGGGGCCCCAGAATTTCCTGCCCAAACGGCCCATAACCCACTTCTAAGGTCTGCCCAGGCCCCTGGAGTCCCTTTCCCAAAGGCTCACGAGGCGGCCACGGAGTGGCTGTTTGCATGGGAGGGGGACAGAGCCTGGCCCTGCAGTTGGGGTGCCCTGTGGCATGGGCTGGGCCCGCAGTGGGAAGAGAAGGGTCATAGGTCTCAGGCTAGGGGCCGGCCATGGGGTCAGCCCTCCCCATATGGCCACGTGCCTGTGTGGGTCCCCGGTGCATCTGAGAATTCTAAATTCCAGCCTGGATGCCAGGTCATATGCAGATATCTGTGAACAGCTGGGTGGGTAGAGCACACTTTACTTAAAATGTCTACCTAGATTTGAAATTTTTAAATGTTTAGATATATAATGGGGGTGGGCCACCGATGGTACTCGGTCCCTGCATCCCCCAAAGGTAGGGGCAATCACCTTGGTCAGAGATGTCCTTTGTTTCATGCCAAGTTTGTGTGAGGCAGAGACCCACCTCTCGAGAGGAAGGACTCCTCTTGCTCACTTCGGAGGTAGATAAAACAATATAACCCCAGCTCAGCAATTTTAGATTTATTTTAGAATGATGCCAGGGTATGTGAGTGTGAATGTGTGTGTCTGCGTGTATAGATGTGGCTGTGTATTGGTGTGTGTCTGGGTCTATGTGTGTTGTGTATGTGTGTATATGCACACATTAGTTTTTAGGAAAAGTAGATGTTTCAAGTTCTGAGCAGTGAAATTTTTATGGTGTCTTTCACTGTATATATAATTCAAAATTAAAACAATCTTAAATCAACAAAAATTAGTCCCCAAAAATCTGATGTCTTTTCCATATTGACTTCTTGGCTTTTTCACATCAAATTCATCTTCTTTATTGTGAAAATAAAATCTATATAAAAAAGTAATAAATTTCAAAGCACACCACAGCAGTTGGTTATACAAGAGATATCAGAGTTTGGTATGGGTTACAGTTCTACAAGTTTAGATTTTTCTTTCTAGCTGCTCCAAGACACTGGAGACTAAAAGAAATATCATTATAATAATCCAGCAGTCATATTGATTTGTTCAAATCAAATGATTTGAAAGAGTGTTTTTCAGGGCCCCTGCTTTGCTGGGGCCTTCAGGGCATGCACTGTCTCCTAATTGGGCTGCCTAGATCACGGCAGATTCCCAGGCCTAGGGAGGTACGGGGAAACCCTTCTGTCCTTAAGCGCCTGCGGACTTCATTATAAATGATGCACACGTTAGTACCACATTCGTATGCACCTGCCAGAATCTGGGGGAATAGAGTCAGGTCCACCTCTAAATCCCCTCTATGGAAACCAGAGATTAAGGGGGAAGCCTGGGCTTTGAGGGGTTGGTAAGAAATTAAGTTTCCACAGTACAAAGTTGGGATTCTCCTTGCTCCACTGGGTGGGCCGGGACGGAGATGCAGGCTCCTGTCCAGACTCAGCCTGGGTTCTGTGATGGCCACATACCAAGCCCTGTGCTCACGTGCTCCAAAAGCTCTGTTCTCCACAGCCCTATAAGGCAGGTGCGAGTATTTCCCCGTTTTATAGACGAGGGAACTGTGGCTTAGAGACGTGAAGTGAAATGCCAGAGGACACAGAGTTTATGAGCCACAGAGCTGGGAGCCACACCACGCAATTGCCACCCCACAGATGGGGGAACTCGGCCCAAAAGGCGGGTGCTCAGGGAGCTACAGGATGGGACAGTAGATGAGAGTTAAGCATGCTTGAACTTGATGATCAGATCGGTTCTTAGGCCTTGGGTGAGTGAGGACATTCACTGCTCATCTTTGATCCTTTTCCTGGTGGCAAAAAGAGACTGTGGTGGTTTGGAGCTGCCGGGTACCCCGGTTCTTTTAATCCATTCCTGTGAGTTCAGACCTCTTGTGGGTGGGACCTTTCGATTAGGCTGTTTCAATTGGGGTGTGATTCCACCCTGTTTAGGGTAGGTTTTAATCCTTTAACTGTAATCCTTTATGAGAGGATAATGCACATACAGCAGCAGAGAGATGAATTTAAAAGAAGCCCTGGAGAAGCTAAGAGAGGACCCACAGAAGCTCAGAGAGGAAGCCACTGAAACCAGAAGCTAAAAGCAACGAAACTCGGAGAGAAGGACCAGCAGAGGCCAGTCATGTGCTGGACTTCCAATGTTACAGAAGTCCAGGATGACAGCAGCCTGTCTTCAAAGTCCAGATACTGTCCTGCTGATGCCTTGAGTTGCACGTTTTCACAGCCTAAGAGCTGTAAATTGTAAGTTAGCAAATTCCCCATTGTAAAAGCCAACCCACTTCTGGTATATTGCATCCAGGCAGCTTTAGCAAACCAGAACGGAGACCAAGGCCCATTGCAGCGTGGTCGCTGGCTGCCCACCAAAAAACTGGAAGGTGTCCTGCCTGGACTGTTTGTGTAAAGTGGAGGCATAGAAACGAAATGTCGCCTCCTCGTGGGCACCTTTGGTGGCAGCAGCGGGAGGCTGATCCCCCAGACTAGGAAGCTCTCTTTGTCTTGGTGGATGATCTTTTTTTATTGTAAACATCCCACAGCCATTTGAGAAGAACGTGCATTCTGCTTATAGGTTATACATGTGCCTATTAAATCAAGATGTTTGCGTGGTTACCGTCTTCAAAGCCTCTATGTTCATCTATGTTTCTTGTCTACTAGATTGTGGGGCGCAGAGAGGTATGTTAAAGCCTCTCACCTATAATTGTGGTTTGTCTTTTTTCTTCACACCTCACTTAGTTTGTGCCTTACATATTTCAAATCCATGTTACTCAACACACAGAAAAAGATGTTACTGCAACTACTCAATGTGATTGTGATTTTTACACAAATTAACTCCCTGTACCATTAATTACTAAGCCTTTTACTTCTGTTATTTGATATATTTATATTGCCTCTTGTTTTTTTCCTTTCTTTGTTTTCTTAATTATTTCTTTGAATGACCCTGTATCTTTGTCATTTCTATGCTATCTGACATGTGTGTACCTTTTAAATAGCAGGCAACGGATTTTATATTTTGATCCAGTCTGAAACCTTTCTAAAAACTGAGATAGTTTCGTCCATTCATCTTTATTATAAGAACTTTTTTTTTTTCACATGGGCAGGCACCGGGAATCAAACCCAGGTCTCCAGCATGGCAGGCAAGAATTCTGCCTGCTGAGCCACCATGGCCTGCCCCTGAGAACTCTTTTTTAGTCCTACTTCTGTTGTTTAATTTTATGTTTTCCACTTTTTAATGCTTCCTTGTTTTTCCTCTGGCTTTTGGTATATCGATTAATTATAATAGCTTCACTGAGGTATTATTGACAAGCAATGAATTGCATATATTTCAAATATACAATTTGATAATTTCTGACACATGTATACACTCGTGAAACCATCTCTACAATCAAGATAATGAATATCTTCATCACTCTCAAAAGTCCCTTCATGCCCCTTTGTACTCCTCCATGCTTATATCCACCCCTGTCACCAATGAGCTGTTTTTTGTCACTCAAGTTGGCTCGCACTTTCTAGAATTTTATGTAAATGCAATCATACAGTACGTATTGTTCCTTGGCTTCTTTCATGAAGCATTAGTATTTGGAGATTCATCTGTGTTGTTGCATGCATCAATAGTTCATTCCTTTTTATTGCTGAGTTTTAGTCCATTGTTTAGACATACCACAGCTGATGTATGCATTCACCAGTTGATGGACATTTGGATTATTTCAAGTTTTTAGCTATTACAAATAAAGCTGCTATGAATACATGTGTACTACTCTCTATATGGACATGTGCTTTCACTTCTCTTGGGTAAGTACTTAGGAGTAGAATGGTTGCATCTTATGGTAGGCATGCCAGTTTGAATCTGTTGTGTACCCCAGAAAAGCCAAATTATTTAATCCTCATTCAATATTGCTGGGTAGGAGCTTTTTCATTGTTTCCATGGAGATGTGTCTCTACCCATTCAAGGTAGGGTTGCTTACTGGAGCCCTTTAAATGGGAACCATTCTGGAAAAAGCTCTAGAGCCCAGGCAGCCAGAGACCTTTGGAGATGAAGAAGAAAACACCTTGTTCATAAAACAAGAAGCCTGGAGAGAAAGCAGCAGACTTCACCATGGGTCCTTCCAGCTGAGAGAGAAACCCCGAAATTCATCGGCCGTTCTTGAGTGAAGGCAATCTCTTGTTGGTGCCTTAATTTGGACATTTTCAAGGCTTTAGAACAATAAACTTGCAACTTAATATGTTCCCCTTTTTAAAAGTCATTCTGTTTCTGGTGTATCGCCTTCCGGCAGCTTACTAACTAGAATAGTAAATATAATTGTTAACTTTTGAAAAGACTGCCAAAATGTTTTCCAAAGTGGATATGGCATTTTACCCTCCCACCAGCAGTGTATGAGAGTTCCATTTCTCCATATCCACACCAGCACTTGGCACACTCTTTTTAAAGTGTGTAGTGGTATCCTGTCATGGTTTTCATTTGTATTTCCTAATGATGCTGATCATCTTTTCATATGCTTATTTGCTATCTGAATACCTTCTTTGATCAAGTGTCTGTTAAAATCTTTGCCATTTTTAATTGGGTGGCTTGTTTTCTTACTATAAGTTTCATGAGTTGTTTTTTAAAAAAATATGTATTCTGGATACAAGTCTTTTTTCAGGTATATGCTTTGCAAATATCTCCTTACAGTCTGTGACTTTTCATTTTCTTAGCAGAATTTTAAAAACTTTGATGAAGTCCAATTAATCAATATTTTCCTTCATAGATTTCACTTTTGGTGTTATACTTAAGAATTATTTGTCTAATTCAATGTCACAAAGTTTCTTGTTTTCTTCTAGAAGTTTCATGGTTTTTAGATGCTACGTTTCAGTCTATGATCTACATAAGTTAATTTTTTTTGATATGATGTGAGGTATGGATCAAAGTTCACTTTATTTTTGCACTTGGGCATTCAATTATTCCAGTACTATTTGTTGAAAAGACTATTCTTTCTCCACTAAATTCCCTTTGTATCTTTGTCAAAAAACAATCATCTATATATGTGTGAATCTATTTCCAGACTCTATATTCTGTTCCATTGGTCGGTTATTCTATCTATTCGCCAGTACCACAGTGTCCTCTGTATTGTAGCTTTAAAGGAAGTCTTAAAATTGGGTGGTGTTAGTTCTTCAATTTTGTTCTTCTTTTTCAATATCATTTTGACTATTCTAAGTCCATTATTGCATTTCCATACAAATTTTGGAATCAGTTTGTCAATTTGAACAAAACAGTCTGCCAAGGGTTTGATTGGGTTGCATTGAACCTCTTTGGGAAGAATTGACATCCTAACAATTCATTGGGTCTTCTGACCCATGAACATGGCATCTGGTCATTCATTTAGATCTTTAATTTTTCTCAGCAAGATTTTGTGACATTTAGCAAACAGTTCTTTCACAACTTATGGCATATTTATCCCTGTCTTTCATACTTTTGATGCTATTGTAAACGATATTGGGCTTTTTTGTTAACATTTCTAATTATTTGTAGATAATATATAGAATCATAATTGATTTGTTTATATTGACCTTATATCCTGTAACCTCTAGTCACTCTTGCCATCAGATTTTCTTCATCCACAATCATGCCATCTGAGAATAAAAAGTTTTACATCTTCTTTTCCAATATGAATGTCTTTTATCCCTTTTTCTTCCTTTATGCTAGCTAGAGCCTCTAGTATAATATTAAACAGAAGTGGTGAGAGTAGACTTGTACCCAACTTTAGAAGTAAACTCTTTCACCATTAAATATGTTAGCTACAGACTTTTCATAAATGTCTTTTATTAGATTGAAGAAGTTTTCTTATATTTGAACTTTACCAGAGTGTTTATCAGAAATATGTATTGGACTTTGTCAAATGCTCTTTTTTTGCAGTCAAGGTGGTATTATAGTTTTTCTCTTTCAGGTTGTTAATATGGTGAATTACACTGAAAGATGTTTTAATATGAAGCCAATCTTGCATTCCTGGATAAATCCTACTTGGTTAAATGGTATTATCCTTTTTATATATTGTTTGGTAGAATGTACCAGTGAAGCCATCTGGCCTTGAATTTCCTTTCTGGAAAGTTTTTATTCAATTTTGTTAGCAGATATAAGACTTTCCATATCATTTATTTCTTTTTAAATGACCTCTGATAGTTTGTGCCTTTCAAGGAATTTATTAATTTCTTCTAAATTTTATTAGCATAAAATTGTTGATAAAATTCCCTTTTATCTTCTTATACCCATAGAATCTACAGACTTGCCAAGATGTCATTTTTGATATTGGTAATTCTTATCTTCTCTCTTTTTTCCTTACTCAGTCTAACTAAAGGTTTGCAATTTTATTCATTGTTTCAGAAAACCAATTGCTGGTTTCATTGATTTTTCTCTACTGATTATACTATGTTCTATTTCACTCTGGTCTTTATTATTTCTTATCTCCTACTTACTTTTAGCTTAATTTGCTCTTCTTTTCTAGTTCCTGAAGGTGGAAACTGAGGTCATTATTTAAGGCATTTCTTCTTTACTAAGACGCATTTTGGTGCTATAATTCTTTTTATACTGCTTTAGAGGTATCCCACAAGTTTTGCTATGTAGTGTTTCTTTTTCATTCAGCTCAAACTACTCTCTAGTTTTCCTTTTGATTTCTTCTGTGACACAAAGATAAAATATTAGTGTATTATTTAGCTTCCAAATACTTGACATTTCCCAGAGATGTTTCTGTTATTGAATTCTAATTCAACTTCATTGTGATCAGCGAACATACTCCTAAATTGAATACCTTTAAATGTATGGAGATTTGTTTGATGGCCCAGAATATGGTTTATCATCAAGTATTTGCTTCCTATTGCTGCTCTTAACAAGTTACCACAAACAATGTGTATTAAAACAACACAAATTTATTATCGTATAGTTTTGGAGGTCAGAAGGTCTAAAAAAATCAAAGTATTGGCAGGGCTTTGTTGCTTCTGGAGGCGCCAAGGGAGAATCTTTTTTTTTTTTTTTGCCATTTTCAGCTTCTAGAGGCCACGTGCATTCCTTGGCTAGCATTCTTACTTCTCTGACTCTTATCTACCTACCTCTTTTTATAAGGATCCAAGTAATCAAGGATAATCTTGCTACCTCAGGATTCTTAATCACATCTGCAAAGTCTGTTTTGCCATGTAAGGTAAGTGTGCTGGTTTGAAGCTGTTATGTACCCCAGAAAAGGTCATGTTCTCCTAATTTGTCCTTGTGGGGGCAGACCTAGTGTTGGATGAGACCTTTTGATTAGGTTGTTTCCATGGGGATGTGACCCAGCCCATGCAAGGTGGGTTTAAATCCTGTACTGAAGACTTTTATGAGAGGATAAAGGAGAGAAAAGCAGAGAGACCTCAGACAGTAGAGAGATGAAACCAAGTGAAGGATGCTGAGAGAGAGAAATGCCCCAGAGAAGACCTGCAGGACTAGAGAGCTCATAAAAGTGTCCCCGGAGAAGCAAGCAAGGACACATGGAACATAAAAACAATGGAACCTAGGAGTGAAGGGCTAGCAGATGCTTCCCATGTGACAGAGGAACCCCAGATATTATCAGCCATTCCTCGGTGAAGGTATCCTCTTGTTGATGCCTTAATTTGGACATTTTCATGGCCTTACAATTGTAGATTTTGCAAACAAATAAATCCCCTTTGTAAAAGCCAATCCATTTCTGGTATGTTGCATTCCAGCAGCTTTAGTAATCCCAAACAGTAAGATATTCACAGGTTCTGGGGATTAGGACATCAACATCTTGGGGTCTCCCACACAGAGTAAGTGCTCTGTGTACAAATTTCTTGATCAGAAGTGTGCTGGTTTGAAAGAAGTATGTACCCTAGAAAAGCCATGTTTTAATCCTAATCTGTTTTGTGGAGGCAGCAGTTTCTTTAATCCCTATTAAGCACAATAGGTTGGAAACTTGATTAGATTATCTTCACAGAGATGTGGCTTGCCTATTCTAGGTTGGGCTTGATTAGTTTACTGGAAATCTTTAAAAGAGGAAACATTTTGGAGAGAGAGAGCCACGAGAACCACAGAGCCCACACAGCCAGAGACCTTTGGTGATGAAGAAGGAATACGCCCCCGGGGGAACTTCATGAAACAAGGGGCCTGGAGAGAAAGCTAGCAGATGTCACCAGGTTCACCATGTGCATTTCCAATTGAGAGAGAAACCCTGAATTTCATCGGCCTCTCTTGAGTGAAGGTAACCTCTTGTTGGTGCCTTAGTTTGGTGCCTTAATTTGGACATTTTTATAGACTTCCTTTAATTGGGACGTTTTCATGGCCTTAGAACTGTAAACTTGTAACTTAATAAATTTCCCCCTTTAAAAACCCTGCTGTTTCTGGTATATCTCATTCTGCCAGCTAGCAAACTAGAACAGGAAGTTATAATTTTTCTTGGTTTGTTGGATGGAGAGTACTGTGAATGTCAATTAGGTTAAGTTGGTTGATAGTTTTGCTCAAGCCTACTATGTCTGTTTTGATTTTCTGCCTACTTGTTCTATCAATTATTGACATCTTCAACTATAATAGTTGATTATTCTATTTCTTTTTGCAGTTCTATCAGTTTTTGTTTCATGTATTCTGAAGCACTGCTTTTAGGGGCATAAATATTTAGGATGCTAAGTCTGTTGATGAACTGACCCCTTTGTTATGAAATGACATTCTTTATCTCTTGCAGCATTCTTTGCCCTGAAATCTACTTTGACATAAATATAGTCATTCCAACTTTCTTTTAATTACATTTAATACAGTAATGCTTTCTCATTCTTTGACTTTTAAACTATTTGTATCTTTATATAGAAAGTTTATCTTTGTTATAGCATATATTTGGTCATGTTTTTTCCAAAATGGCTATTTCTGCCTTTTATGTGGGATATTTACACCATTTACATTTAATGTGATTATTGTAATGGTTAGGTTTAAGTCTATCATCTTGCTATTTGTCTTATCTCTTCTTTTTGCTCCCTTTCCTCTTTTTTTCTGCTTTCTTATGGATTGTGCAATTTGAAAGATTTATGTACCCCAGAAAAAGCCATGTTTTAATCCTAATTCAATCTTGTGTGTGGGGGCAATCATTTCCTTTAATCCTAATTCAGTATTGTAGGGCAGAAACTTTTGATTAGATTATCTCCACAGGTTGGTGGCATACCCAGTTGTGGGTGTGATTACATGGAGATGTGACTCCATGCATTCGAGGTGGGTCTTTATTAGTTTACTAGAGTTCTTTACAAGGGGAAACATTTTGGAAAAACCTCAGAACTGACAGAGGTGACAGCTGATGTAGATGTTTAGAGCTCGAGACAGAAATAGCCTGGGTGCTAAGCAAGGACTCATAGAAATAGCCAGAATCTGAAGAGAAGAAATCTCCAGCTCTGGTAGATGGTAAGAGATGAAACCTGGAATTTTGTCCTAGAGCAGCTAAGTGAATACCTACAGCTGCTTAGAGAAGAAACCACTGGCATCAGAAGCTGGAAACATTGGAACCAGGAACAAGGACCCACAGATGCCAGCCAGGAGCCTTCCCAGCTCCCCCTTCCTTGAACCAAGGTATCTTTCTCTGGGTGCCTTAGTTAGGACATATTTATGGCCTTAGAATTATAAACTTGTAACATATTAAATTCCCTTTTTAAAAAACATTCTAGTTCTGGTATATTGCATTCCAGCAACTTAACAAACTAATACGTGGATAAAACAATTTAAATGATTTTTTATCTCTTTCATTTTTAACTATATCTCAGTTTTTCACAATCAGTGGTGATTTTGTGCCCCCCTCCTCCCCTGCCAGGGGATACTTGGCAATATCTGGAGACATATTTGTTTGCCACAACTATGGAAAATTCTACTTGCATCTGCTAGATAGAAGGAATACTGCTGAACATCCTAAAATTCACAGGACTTTCCCCTCACAACAAAGAATTATCTAGTCCAAAATGTCAATAATGCCAAGATTGAGAAACTGTTTTGTAATTTCCATGGTTATTTTAGGGTTTATAGTGTACATATAAAATTTATCTCAGTCTACCTTCCAGTGATACACCATTCATGTATAATATAAGAACCTTCTAATAGTATCATTCCAGTTCTCCCCTCCAAGACTTTGTGCAATTGTTGCCACATATTTCATTTTACATTTGCAGCTTATAAACCCCATAATAAGCTGTGTTTTCATTTGAATGGTAATCGTTCAAAGAGATTTAAATGTAAAAATCTTACGTCTTTAACCTTACAATTACTATTTCTGGTGTCCCTTCTCCTTAGTATAGATTCATATTTTTCTCTGATTTTCTCCTTCTGCACAAAGAACTTTAACATATCTTGTAGAGTGCTTCTGCTGGTAGTGGATTCTTTCGGTTGAAACAGTCCTTATTTTACCTTCATTTTTGAAAGATATTTTCACTGGGTATAGAATTCCAGGTTAATAGTTTTGTTCTTCTGTGCTTAAAGAGGTTGTGCCACTGGTTGTTTTTTTTCTTGCATTGTTCCCAATCAAAAATATGCAGTTATCCTTATCTTTGTTCCTCTGTACATAACATGTTTTTCTTTGGTTGTTTTTAATATTTGTTTATCACTGGTTTTGAGCAATTTGCTTTCGATATGCCTCGGTAGTTTTCTTCATGTTTCTAGTGCTTGGGGTTTATTGATCTTTTTGAATCTTTGGATTTATAACTTTCCTCAAACTTGGGGAAATGTTGGCATTATTATTTCTTTAAATACTTTCTCTACCTTACACCATCATCTCCTTCGGGAACTCTGGGTATGTTGCTTGAAGTTATACAACAGCTCTCTTAAGCTCTGTTCTTTTTTAAAAAATTCTCTTTTCTGTGTTTTTATTTTGGATAGGTTTATTGCTGTTGTCTGCAATTTCACTAATCTTTTCTTCTACAATGTCTAATCTGCTGTTAATCCCATTAAATGTATTTTTCATCTTACACAATGTAGCTTTTATCTTCAGAAGTTTGAATTGTCTTTTTTAAAAAAAATATCTTCCACGTCTATACTTAACTTTGTGAACATATGGAATACAGCTATAAGAATGGTTTTTTACATCTTTGTCTGCTGAGTCTAACATCTAAATTAATTGTAGGTCAGTTTCAATTGATTAATATTTATTCTCAGTATCAGTTGTATTTTCCTGCTTCTTTACATGCCTGATAGCATTTGACTGGATGACACTCATTGTGAATTTTACCTTGTTGGGTGCTAGATATTTTTTTACCCCTGTAAATTGTATTCACCTTTGTCCTGGGATGCAGTTACTTAGAAACAACTTGATCCTTTCAGGTCTTGGTTTTAAAATTTTGGTAGACAGGACAAGAACAGCATTTAGTCAAAGACTAATTCTTGCCTATTACTGAGGGAAGATAGAGTACCTTTTTGTGTGTTCTATCCAGTGCCCCATGAGTCATGAGGATTTACAGTCTGCTGATGGAAATAGATAATATTCCCGGCCCTATGTCAGAGCACTGGACATTTATTTATAATCCCAGTGGTTTATAAATAAACCACTTTGGATTATTTGGGTGGTTTATTTGGATGGTTCTTTCTCTGGTCTCAGATAGTTTCTTTCTCTGGTCTTGGATAGTTTCCTCATGTGCATATGCTGATTAGTACTCAGCTGAACACGTAAGGGGGACAAGCTTTCACTATGTATAGCTCTCTTTCCTGTACCCTAACCTGCAAGCACTAGCTACCTTGGTCTCCTGGGACCATCAGACCCTTCTTAACTAAGAGTTTTTCAGGCTCTGCCTTTGTTCACCCTCTTTGCACTGTAGCCTAGAAATTCTCTTAAGGCAGTAAGTTAAGGCAATTGTAGAGTTTACCTCATTTATTCCCCATCTATCTGTAATCCCTGCCTTCCAATGCCAGATACCAAGTGCCTTGAAAACCATTGTTTCATATTTTACCTGTAAATCTGATCTCTGTTACTCCTGTTGGTTGGATGCCTAATGATTAATTTTTTGTTAATTTTCTCTTTAATGATTTGAAAGCTATATAGCCTTTTCATGAAGTAACTAACTTTTTATAAATCAATTTTATAAAATATTGATTTTCTTTATTTTCCCCTTTAATGATTTAGAAGGTATATAACCTTTTCATGAAGTACCTTTAAATTTTTATAAATCAACTTTAAGTTCCCGATTTTTATGGAATTGAACCACAATTCAAAAAAAAAAAGCAATCTATTAAATCCCAAATGTTAATAATGAGAACTTTAGCATGCTTTTCTTCCCTGTGACTCCAAATTATCATTTTCAATTTAACATATATCTTAAATATCATATATCTTAAATGCAGTAACTATTTGCTAAACATCTGCAATGCTTGTCACATTAACAATAAAAATTAGACCTAGCTAAAAATTTGATTTCATTGCTCACTACCTTTTTTTTTTTATGTCTTTTCCATTCTTGAGTGATTTGCTTATATTAATTTCTCAATAAACTGGATATTTGGTTGGCTAATTTTTTTCAAACGGTGAACTTGGAATCCTTACACGTCTAAACAAATCTGCATGTTCTCCTCATATATGATCAATAATATGCAGCCTGTTATTGAACGTCTATGTCTCATTTCTAAATAGGGCAATTCTTCATCATCAAAAAACATTTTTCTGATTTAAAGTTCCCCCTTTAAATGGCTGGTTGATTTTTTCTTATAAATGGAATAACAGATTTTCATAGCCTTTCTCTGGCTTCTTACAGTAACTCATTTTCATTGGGGAACAGATATTCTAATTTCTTAGGTTGATTTCTTTCTTTTGAACCACTAAATCATTACCATATTATTTTTCTCCATGCTTATTTCTAATAGAGTGAAATCTCTATCCCAATTAAAGATGGTTTCTGTTAGATGTGTGGGGACTACTCTCTGGGCTTTGTGAGGATTAGATGAGATGCTACACATAAGACACAAAACAGCACTGAGCACTTGTGTGAATGCTCAACAAATGCTCGGTTCTTTATTTGAAGGAAGAAGAGCTGGGAAGGGGGAAATGGGCTCTTTTCTCTTCTTTCTCTTTCTTTGTCCATTTCTATCTCCATTTCCTCTTCCACTGGAAGATTTCCCCATCCCTCTGATTCTGGTCAGACACACCCTTTCCATTCCAGCCTGCAAATCTGCACTGCTGCTTCTCTGCTGAGATTGGCCAGTTCGGTTTTGTAGCTCTCCTCCTCTAATTAACCCGTTTAAATCCATCTTCCTCCACAAAGCCATTCTCAAATCCACACTCCCTTTCCCTCTCAAAGGATGATAGAATTTTAGTATCGCCCTTTCCCAGTCAGAACTCTTATACATAGGTTCAAGCTTTCCATATGTGAGGAATGGTTGCATGGATCATTTTCTTGTGTGGCTGCCTTCCTGGCTGCTGGGAGAACTAGGTGGCTGACAGAGATAGGTCACACACCAGGGAGCCAAGCATGTTAGATTTACTAGGGCAATATCTGCAGGTGAGATAACAGCACATACATACAGAAATCCACAGGCAGAGGGACCCACCCCAGCAACACGGTCAGACACCAAAGCAGCAAAAGGGTTCAGGAGGTGGCTTTGGAAAGTTCTCTCAAAAATCAAAGGGCAGCTTTGGTGCTCATAGATTCAAACAGAAAACTATACAAAACCAACCCATAAATATATATTATATATGTGTATATATTTATAAAATTGCAAAATAAAAGCCCAAAAGACAAACCATCAATCCGTACGTCAGTGGTTCAAAAAGTGTTGGCGGAGAGAAAGGCAAAGCCATTTGCCGAGATGAGTGATCAGGGAGCTGGTGTTTCAGAAGCAGAAAGCATATTTACACAGAACCATGGAACCCCTACTTGAAACCTCACAATACTCAAAAAAACTAAACACAGACAATGTATGTACAAGGGAAGACAGTTAAGTAGTACTCATGTGTGACGATTGTCAGACACAGACATCTCACTGAAACCATCCAGTAGCTTTAGAGAAGAACACTGCCCTCTACCGAGACTGGATTCCCTCACCCTGGACCTGGTGACCATTCTGAACTATTCTTCCCACCTTGGCCATCTCCGGGAAGGGAGCAAATGCTGGGACTCAGCAGCTGTAGCATAGGGATTTAAAAGCGAAGCAGTCCACAAATATCGAACAATCACCCACGAAGCAGGACCAATAGACGTAAGGTGCAGTTGAAATATGGGAGCAGGGTACCCCGAAATATATTCCCATTTTCTGAGGGACTTTGATATCTTCTAAGTGTGCAGCCTCTCTCTCTGTGATCCAACTGTTTCCTCTTTCTGAACTCACTTTTAAAGGGACGATCTGGCCGTTGGGCTTCTAAAAGTTAGATAGGATGATTTGCTGGAGGGGATAAAAGGTTAGGATTTTTTTTATGGTCATTCTCCCACCACACACTAATCTCCTGTTGCTTTTTCTTTACATTACTTAGAGATTCGCTACACCATAGCTGGCTTTGTCCTGCTGCTTGGGAAGCAGTGGGTGACAAGAGGAGCCAAGGACACCGACTAACCTGGGAGGCTGACAGTACCTGCCCACACTCTGGCTCTGACTCCAGCCACATCTGAGTCCTGCACCTGCATCAATAACAGTGACCATTTCTCCTCCACCTTCGAGCCCAGTTTCTCATTGTACTGACACAACTTTCGGGGAAACCTTGAAGGCAAGTGGCACCAAACATCAATGTGACAAAACCTAATACCCCCTAAATATGAACCAGAGCAAACCAGTATTTGTTTTTTAAGGAACCCCACCCCGCCCCCACTCCAGAGATTCTTTTTAGTTGCTCCTAAAAGAGAAGCCTAAGTTTCCAAGGGAACTGTTCACATAAAAATGATGGCAGGAGCCTTCTCCTCTAAAGAATACCACCTGAGATTCCCACATTGATTCCTGGGTGACTGTGGCTTCTCAGTGGGGGAGGCAGAATAGATTCGGAGTGCTTAAGTGACGGGCTCTTATGTGCGCAGTTATTTCTGCAGGTACACTACATTCAGCTAGCTCAGTTGGCTAGCTGGTGTATTTGAAAACAATTGCACTGCTACGTATGCGTCTTGATATTGTGGCACACATAGTCTTGTGCACAGATGAATAACCGATGAACATATTTCATAAATTTAGAGGCAGTTCAGGCCTCTCGTAGTAGTAATTTAATACTTCTTGCATCAAATTATTCCTTCCAGAATAGATGTGGTATGGTGACGATATGGGGTCTCATCAGGTTTCAAATTGAGGGGTGCCCTGTCCTTTCTGTAGGACTGGAGAGAACAGATTTATCCCCTACCTCGTTACTTCTCAGATTCTTGAATCGTATTGTCTTAGAGAGTTTGGTCGGGCTCAAATGGTGAGAGAAGGGCTTCTGCTGACCCACCTCTGTAAAATGACAGAGGGATAAAATGTTTTCTCACATGTTCAATAGTCAAACTCGGAACACTTTGTGCCCAGAAATAGAACATAAAATCCATACAGTGCAAAAGCACGATGTACGGGCCTATCGTGCGCTATGTGTATACCTATCCCGATGCGAACATCCACGGAAAAATCCACATTTTTAATCTTTTAGACTTTCAGAAGGGAATTGTGCTGCTGGTGACTTTTTTTTTTAATCCGTAGCATCTCTTCCCATATGGACCAGAGCAGTAGCCTCTGTTACAACTGTGCCAAATAACATCTGGATGACTGTCTTGCTCTATTATCACACGTAAGTGGCACAGCATTACAAACAAGAAACCATACTCTACGCCGAGCGTACACGAATCAGTGGAATAGGGCAGTGCTTCAGAGTGGGGTTCCTATGCCATCAGGCACCTCATCCAAATCCCTACAAGACCTTTAAAAATAACTTACCTGTCTGCAGAGGAAGAACCCATTATAAAAGTGTTGGGGGGGAGGTGCTCATTTTTATCTGGGTGCACCCTGGTTGGGGTAGGACAGTTATCTGGGTCACCTCAGCACAGAATGCTTTTATGGAGCCCAGAGCTAGGATAGAGGGGTATCTTTTGATAGTACTTTTGCAAAGTCTGGGGAAAGGTCCTGTGATTTGGATGGTTCTCCCACACGCTGCTGGGTGCCAGCAGAGCCAAGCTTCTCTCTAACCATCTCTGCCTCCCCACCTGCAGCCTGCTGTCTCCTCATGAAAACTGACTCAGAAACCAGTTCAGAACTCTACTTTCCAGCTCAGCCAGTCACAATGCAGCTTCAGAACAGATCTGTTCAAATTTTCCTATCCCCTTCCTGTGGCATATCCAAGTACAGAGGCTTTACTAGAAATAAATCCATTGCTTACTAATTCTGAACCCTCCATACATAAATCTTCTCCAGACCAATATTATCAAAGCCTTCAGGTAACTTTTACTTACAGCCAAAGAAAATGCCCCTTCCTCTCAACCTAAAAGCTTGTGGTTTTGTTTGGACTGCATGTCCTCAAGCCTGGAACTCACTAAGCACACCTCATCCTACATGTAAAGGGAAGAAGAAACCTGCAACATTACTCAGTAACATCTCTCCCAACAATTCTACATCAAGACTAAACAGATCCAGAAAATGTGCACTAAACATTAGGTCTCTGAATTTTTCCTTCCCCTTGGCAAAAGTCCCTCAAGATGTTTTATCCAAAGCATCATATAGAAATGAGTTCTGTGCTGGAAACTACTAGCTACAAAGGAAAATGTCATATGAGGCAAGCCATTATAAATGTCTTAGTACTAAAATTTCAGAAAGGCCTCATTGTGAGATCTCCCATGCCCCCCCGCCCTCTCCAATCAGCTACCTAAGAGAGTTTTCTAAAGGGCAAGTCTGAGCATGACTCCACCCCGATTGAAATGCTTCAGCAGCTCCACATCCCTTACACAATACAGTCCAATTCCTCCACATTTCACACGTTTCCCTAAGATCCGCCATCTACCTGTGAAGCAAACCAGCACCCTGCCTCATGCTTTAGGCTCTGGCAACACTGAATTGCTCAGCGGAACACATCATGGTGTTTCATGCTTCCATATGTCTTTGTACATGCTCTTCCCTCATCACTGAATGTCTTTCCAACCCCCTCTTTGTTCTAAAAACCTATCTCAGTCATCACATCTTTCAGGAAGGTTTCTCTGCCATCCAAGATAGTTAACCAATGCTTTCTTATACCACCTCTGTAACTTGTGCCTGTTTTGCAATTTGTCTAAATACCCTCTACTTAATTACTTCTTGAGGGTGGGAACCATGTCCTATCCTCGCAGCTGGTCCACAAGCTATTTCGATGCATGGTTTTGTTTTTTTTTTTTAATGTATAAGGAATGAACAAAGTGATTAATACACAATAGACCCATGGCATAAATTCCAAGCACACTGCTCCAGTAACGCTTCAGCATTTTTACCTAAATGAGGCCTCACTGTCGTAAAGGGAGTAAAGAGAATTTGTTGAATGCAAAGAGTCCATCGATGTCATCTCTGAACTACAACCAAACACAAGAAGCTACGTCAACGGTGGCATCCACTCCACCCTTCTAACATTGCTTGCCATTTACTATTCTAGTCACAATAATTTTCTTTTTATGTCAGCATAATGCCTGATGCTTAGTGGATGCTTAATAAAGATTGTGAAAGGATGAGTGGATAAATGTAAAACCTATCTTTAAAAGAAGGCATCAAAGTATTGGCTTTTATAGACATTGCCCTTATCATAGACTTTTCTGTGGCTTTGGTGCTCCTGGCCATTGGGCCATCCATCACAAGACTTGACCCAGTCAGGAAACAGAACAGAGAACAGAGAGGGCATGGGGTAACAGTAAGGTATCTGTGCTGGGGGGTGGGGGGGAGAATTGGGTTTTCCTTAGCCATATGTCAGTTTACTTCCTTCTCAAGAAATAGCCCATCTGTGGATGGTATTTCCTGCCCCAGCTAGAAGTCTCTTGCCTCTCCTTTGGCAGAGATCCACAACTGGATGCCCATATGCAAGATTAACCAGGAGTTTAGCATACACTGATGAGGGTGAACGCAGGTAGTTTCCCACCTTCAAGTGCTAACGTCATACATTGGAGACCAGTTGCAGAAATGGATTCTGAACCACCCTGGGAGATTAAAATTTTCTGATCACCATAGCTGTTAAGAACAAGGGCTCTGGTCTCAGCCTGACTTGTTCAGCCCCAGCTCTTACTAGTCATGTTACCTGGGGCAAGTCAATTATCCTTTTGGGGCCTCAGTCCTCAGTTTCCTCACACATAAAATGGGAATGGTTGTACCCACCTCATATGATATGGCGAGGATGAAAGGATATAATAGATGTATAGCCTGCACAGTGCCTATGTACAATGAATGCTTAAAAAATGGAAAACTATAATTAGAAGCTTTCAAAAAATATCTTTTACAATAATCTGGACAAAAAAAGGAAAACTATTATTTGAAGACACTGTGTCTTAACGAGAATGGATTGTCTAATCTTTAGGAGCAACATCATTGATCAATGCCCCATGGAAGAATATGAAAAGACAGCATTGGCATTTAAAACAAAAGCTGTGGCTGTTACCAGAACCCAGATGGAAAGACAGTGAGTGACAGGGCCAGGAACCCAAGCATTTCTCTGATACCTGGTTCAAGAGGAACAATCCTGAAGGGCTTAACTCTGATTTTCCTCTACTGGTCCCAGAGTGATTTAGAGTCAGAACTCCAGAGGAGTCAAACTCAAGGTTCCTGAGGGTAGGAGGATACCAGTTCTGGTCTGTGAGCAAACATTTCTGGGTTGGAGGAAGGTCAGGGGACCTGACTGCTGGACAGGAGTGAGGCATCGCTCCAGGTATCATGCAAAGTTTGGGAAAGGCATAGCATTTCCTGTGCTGTTTTTATCCTTTTTGTAGACCCCAAAGCCAATCACAGGATCTTAATTTCCCCAAGCTTCTGCACTGAGCATGAGACTTCTTTCAACACTAAATTTGGTTTTAATTTTGAAGTGCCTGAGTTGCACAATTTGAATGGGTCAAATCCCTAGCTTCTCATATTGATTAAACTATTCCTAATCCTTCATCTACTTGGCTTGCCCTTGTGTCTGCCAACTCTTAAAACTCTTTTCTCCATCATTCAAGAGGTTCCATGAAAAAAGCTCAGGGTCAGTGGTTGGGGAAGTATAAGCTAAGCCAACAGCCCTTTGGAATAAAGATTAACTTCTGTTATAGGGTAACAGGTCAATTTGTCTGGTTACTTTGAATATAAGAGAAGGGACCCTAAATGGAAAAGAGAAGATAGATTTCTAAACATATTGATAGCTCCATTAGCAGGAGATTGGTTTCCTGCAAAGAAAGTGGGTCTTGCTCAGGGGAAGCCTCAACCTCTCTGATTTAGTTTGAGCCTGAGAAAGCTTGTGGCCCATTTCTGGCCTTCTTGCCCTGGGCTCAGAATGGTGGGCAACATTCCAACAAAGGTAGCCCACAACTAGGCAGTGTTGTATAGTAGAAAGAGCACTGGACTGGGAGTCAGGAGACTTGAATTCTAGTGCTGGCTCTGCCACTAACTAGCTGTGTGACCTTGGGTAAGTCACCTGATTTCTCTGGGCAAATGTAAAATAAGGAGTTGGTTGGATGATCTCTAAGTTCCCCCTCTGAGCGTGATTCAGGGTCCTATTCTATCTCTCCTTAGCCCTGTGCTGCCAGGGACAGAGATGGGAGAAGGGAGGGGCAAGAAAGAGAGGATGCAGATGGGAGCCTAAGGGTGCCACCAATCAGGACTCCACTTTCTCCTTCTTTTTGCTCTTTTTCAGGAAGGATGGGGTTCGGAATTTCTTTTTCTTCTTGGAGGGAGATTTAGAAGGTGAGCCCTCTGGGGACATGGGGCCGCTGGTGACCGACTCGGTTTTGTCCTTGGAGGTATCCACATCTGTGTCAGCGTTGGTGGTCATCTGGCTCAGAGCTTTACTGAGAATTTCCTCCGTGGTCTGCTCATCCTCCCTCCCATTAGCCACCACCCCTTCTGGCTGGGTTGTTTTGGGCTCTGAAGTGGCTTTGCTTGTTTCCGTCTTCTCAGCACCTTCTAGAAAGCAAAAAAAAAAAAAAAAAAAAAAGACATGACCCATAAGATTTCATTCAGGTGAGAGCTTCCATTTGAGGTTAACAACCATTTCTAGGCAAGTCTATAAGATAGGTCTAGAGTAATGGGAGAGGTGGGGACTGAAATTGGGCAGCACAGACAGAGGTTCTCAGAGACAGATGAAAGGACTGAATTCTCATCCAAATCCCATACCATGTCCATAGTTAAACAGGCCTGCCTGGAGAACAAGCCCTCAAGGTAAAACTCTGGGCTCTGGTCTACAAATAGAAACATATGTCTAAACATGGCAGGGGGGCAAGTTGGGGCCCAGTTCAGGATTTTTCTAGGCATGGAAATAAAACAAAGGGGAGGAAGAAGCTTGTAGGAAGAGGTCATGCATTTCTCAATGGAGGGATCTAAGAACTGCTGTAACCAGTTCAATTTCACTAATATGTGGAGATTTCACTATTCATAACCATTTCATTTCCTATACCTATGGGCAACTTTTGGGAAAATAAAGAGCATCTTCTCAGTAGGCAGGGAAGGGGAGGCAGAGAGAGGATGGAATTCATGAGTGTCCTGGAATCCCTGTTTCCAAGATAAGGTTAACCCAGTGGGGAAGAGTTCCAGTCTCTGTTCCACCACAGGGGTATCTCGTTAGGACAGTCAGGTAATACAAGGCCAGAACTGCTTAGACCTGGGAAAGCAAACCCTCCTGCACCTTCCATCCCCTTTCCTTTCCCCTCCACCTACTTCTACTCAAGCTTGTAAATGCCTGCTTTGGGGAAAGGAAATGATAAAACCATAGACTTTGAAAAGTAGAAAGGAAGGTAAAGATCATCTAACTCACCTCCTTCCCATTTCACAGATATGAAAACTGAGTGAGACAGTAAAATAGTAGACAGACATGACTTCCAGTCCAATATTCTTTTCACTACATAAAATGAAGAGGAACTATGTGCCTGTGCGCTTGTATGTGAATGTGCGTGCATGCATGTGTGTGATATATCACATTACAAGAAGGAGCCCTGGCATGCTCCTCTGTATAGGAATGTTGGTAATAGTGAAGGTCTGAATGGTGTAGAAGGAGTGAATCAACAAATAAATTTTAGGAACAGACTACACCTTGACAGGGGTAGAGGGGGCAATGCATTACTACATTAGGATGGAACAGAGGAGGCAAAGCTGGGGGCAGTTACGAAGGGCTATTTTGATGACCAGGGCAAGATCTTCTTATAATTAAATCTTTTTTAACTCCAGAAACTGTCTGAGGCAAGTCAATGTCCCTCCCAGGCTACTTTAGAAGACTCTTTCCTCTTAGCTCCAGAGATATGACTTCCAGCTCTCACTTTCCCCACTGCCCAGCCTATGTTCTATCATCACTCAGCAGCTTAGCTTCAGAGTTCCCCAATGCCCTTGCCTCCCACAGCCCTCACTCTCCTGCCCTCCCACCACATGCTGTGGTGATCACGACCTGCCTGTGCCCTCGAATGCAGTTAACCAGTCTGATCGCAATCTTCTATCTGCCGACTCTCCTCTTCCCACTTCACCTGCTATTTGGTCTCATCAACCCTCTGATCCCCGAACCTCTTCTAGTCATCCCAGCCTGTTTCCTGTTTCCTGTTTCCCTCTGTCTGGGAGGCCCACCTCAGTGGTGTTCTGTGTCCCCAACCCTTGCCCCATACAATGAATCAGCTTGAATGCCATCTCTTCCTTGAAGTCTTTCTTGAGCCCATGCCCACTTCCAGGTGGAATTTATTGCCCCTTCCCTTTTGCCCCACTATATAAACTTCCTTCATAGCAACTGTAAAACTGTCACACTTGTTTTTTATTTACCTGTCTTCCCCTTCTAAACTGAAATAAATGAAGGCAGAACTGTGCCCATCTAGCTCATATAGAAGGTGGGAAAAAAACATGAATGGTTGAGTGCATGAGGTAATCAATGAATGTAACTATAAACAGTTTTCTCTCATGGGTCCCACCCTGAGCCTTCTAAACTGAACTGGATCTATCTATGAAAATCAGCCCCAGCCCCAGCCCTGAGTGCTGGCCTTGGTCCCCACACCTACTCCCCTGGTCCTCACTCTCATCTTCCTTGACTATTTTTGTTTTTGTTTTTGTTTTTTTTACATGGGCAGGCACCAGGAATCGAACCTGGGTCCTTGGGCACAGCAGGCAAGCGTCCTTACTTGCTGAGCCACTGTGGCCCACCCTCTTCCTTGACTCTTGTACCTATCTGTGGTTCTACAATTCCAATCGAGATCCTCACTGAGACCCCTCACTTGGAAGATCCAACAGGACAATTTTCTCATGCTTGGCCCTTGGCACCCTCTTTCTACAATGCTTGTGGTACTTGCCATCTCATTCTACGAACACTCTATGGCTAAGATGGGTTCCTGCTGTCACTTCCTACCCTGGTGGAGGGCATCATTGGGAGCCCTCACTCCAATGGTGTCCTTCATCCATGTCCTTTTACCCACACCTGCCCTGCTTGTCAGCCCAGTCTATGGCCTCGTCCCTGGGTCTAGGTCTCAGTTTGGGAGGGCAGCATGCAAGGATCTTCTCACTATCCAGAGAACAAGGGTCTTACTGAGCGTACCTGCCAGTATTGCAGAACTCCCACATAGTGAAATGTTTTGGGACGCACCCACAAATGGAAATTGGGGCTAGCGAAGGTATGATGAATCTTAGAGGAGCAAGTTTCCACATTGAGGTCACCACTCACTGAGCTTTGGGGAACAGAGATCACTGGAGGGTTCTGTAGGCCAAGAGAAGGGGCAGTGGGGCAGGGCTCCAGAAATAAATGGCTACCAGACTCCCAGAAAGTATCAAGAACTGACTTTGAGAGCCCCAGCCCCTTCTCTGTTAGAAGTCCAGGAGAGATAAGGGTGGGAATGCACAAAGTTCTTAACCAGTCTTCAGCTGGGAGTGGGCAGAATAGACAGACCAGGCTGGGAAAGACACCAGGAGCTATGAGCAGATGGGAGCTCACTTTCCAGCAACCTCTAAGAACCACGACTGACTGGGGTACCTGGGGCTCTGGTTGTAGGGGCCAGGTGTGGATTGGCTGGGGTGGGGCAGATGCTGGGAAATAGAAGCCTCAGTCCAGGGGTGGTGACCAGGAAGCTGGGGGACAAGGTTGGGGCATCTAGAGAGCAGATGATTGGGAGCAAGGCTAGAATCAGAAGCCAGGATCCACATCCAGACCCCTGTGGGTTGGAGGACAAAGGGCCGAAAACTTTTCAGAGGCTGGAGGTGAGGGGTTTTTATGGGGAGGTGCAGAGCTTGTTTAGATCCCCTGTCTCCTAGAATCCATTTTTTACTATTCTCCACAGCCTCCAGCCACTCATGGTCTCTTAGTCCTCTGACATCCGCTACGACACTGACTCCCTGGCCACCACCCCTGGGCAGCCTGCTCCACTCCTGTTTGCTGGTCTAAGTATGTATCTCTCCAAGGTCTGGCTCAAGCCACACTTTAACTATGCAGCCTTCCCTGACACTTGCCAATGATCTTGCCCTCCTCCAAACCTACTGCCACACAGTCATTTCATGTGCACGTGTCATTTATCCTTTATTTAAGAGCCCATTCGTCACTCAAGTACACCATTCAGGGCAGAAACTCTGTACTTTATTTCTCTGGATAACAATCACTCAGCTCAGCAACAACATGCTTGAGCCAGTTCACTGCCACTGCCGAGTAGGCATCCTGCCTTTGTCCAAGTGAGACCAGATGAAGGTGAAACAGAAGATGCCCTTGCTTTGCAAGAGTATCTGGGTTCTTCTGTCTTAGTTCACTGGGGTGAGGGTGTGGGGAAAGAAAATGTACCTTGCCTAATTAAAAGAACAAGGCCACCCTTCCTCTCCTGGCTCTACTAACACCTCAGGTCAAGTACACAACCTCTGGGCCGAGCCCCACAGATCAGGGAGGCCCTCTCTTTGCAGCACCTCTTAGCACGGAAGACACCTAGGGAAGACCTAAAAGCAGGATTTGCTGACTTGCTTCTGAAGCCAAAGTGTACCAGACTGATCACAACCCATATATCAAATGCACGGAAGACTGGTGACTGCTACTTACTTGTGCCAGTTTGAAAGGATTATGTACCCTAGAAAAGCCATGTTTTAATCCTAATCCATCTTGTACAGGCAGCCATTTCTTTTAATCCCTATTCAGCACTATAGGTTGGAAACTTGACTGGATTATGGGATAGTCTCCATGGAGATGTGGCATACTCAACTGTGGTATTAACCTTTGATTGGAAGGAGATGTGACTTCACTCATTCTGGGTGGGTCTTGATTGGTTTACCGGAATCCTTTGAAAGAGGAAAAACTAGTTCCCTCCCACACTGAATCAGCTAGTTCTGTAGTTCACTGTAGCCAGCAGAATGTAGAGGAAGTGCCACTGTGCAAGCCCAGTCCCAAGATTTAAGAAGACCTGGCAGCTTTTACTTTTACAGTTTTGGGAGTTCTGATCTGCCACACAGAAGGTCTGCCCACCATGATGGAAGCATACATAGCGGGGCACACATAGGAGGACCTGCAACTACATGGAGAGAGAAAAGTACACCCATCCCAGTAGCCCAGCTGAGGCTAGCCTTTCAAGTGTTAACCATGTGAGAATGCCACCTTGCAAATTCCAGCTCAGTCAAGCTCCCAGATAATTGCAGCCCCCAGATGATATCATGTGGAGCGGAAGGACCACCCAGCTGAGCCAGTCAACTGCAGTCAATCCACAGAAGTAATTTACATAAAACTAGTTTCTATTATATAATTATGATGTAATTATCTATTGCTGCATAATAAACCACCCAAAACTTAATGACTTAAAACAAACCAGTATGTTGTCTCTCATGATTCTGTGAAGATGATAAATAATAAGAACTAGTTTTGTCAGCCTACTATAGGACACTTTTACATCCATTAATTCATTTTATCCTGACAATACTGTGAGTTATAAAAGGCAAGTGCTCATGTTATTCCTCCATTCACAAATTTTTTAAGTGACTTATTTAAGCTCTGATGTTGACTATGGGCTATTTCTTTGAAGGTTTAGCAAACACCTTGTGAGGGGGGGCGGTCACTGGAGAATTCAGTAGCAGGGGCAGAGGTCATCAGGAACTATTCAAGGAGGATGAGATGACAAATCACCTGATGTGAGGAAAGAGGTGGAAAGACTGCCCTTCAGAGAGGCCAATGGGGTAGGAGTCAAGAAGACAGATCGGTAGTGACACTAAGGTGACTCAGCACAAGAGGATTGGGGAGCACAGTGACAAATGGATGAAAAAGCCATCACTGATCTGATGGTGAGTGCTAAATATGAAAGTGAAGATGTTGCTCAGAGGGTCAGATCTATCTGCCCTTAGCAGCCAGGTAAGTCATCAACCAGTCAAGGCAAGCCTACTTCACACCTGTCATCCCTATACCAACACTAGCACCTTCAGCACATGGGGCCTGCTCCAAGGAGATGCATGCTCCCCAGCTCTGTCTGCATTACAGAAAGTGTCCTCAGAGAGGACCTTAACTTTTCTAATAACTCAACTATACTGTGCCTTCCTCCAAGGGCAGAGACTTGGACCAGAGAGAGCGAGGAATACCACCCCAAGCTCAGTGCCACCATATCATGTCAGACACTCGGCGAACAGTTATTCTACCCTCACACACCCTCCTCCTGCCCTCTGTCCCACCAAAGGGCCCTGTGCTGGTTTGAAGGGATTTATGTACCCTAGAAAAGCCATGTTTTAATCCTAATCAATCCTGTGAGAGCAATGGTTTCTTCAAATCCCTATTCAGTACTATAGGTTGGAAACTTGATTAGGTTATCTCCACAGAGATGTGACGTAGTCAATTGTGGTTATTAAACTTGATTAGATGGAGATGTTTCTCCACCTGTTCTAGGTGGAACTTGATTAGTTTACTGGGACCCTATAAAAGAAGAGACATCTTTTGAGAGAATGCCTTTTTGAGAATGACAAGAAAGCCACAGCAGAGCTGAGCAGAGCCACGAGGCTGAGAGAACCACACAGTCAGCCAGTGACCTTTGGCGATTCTGAGAGAGCAAAGAAGGACAAAAGAATGACAAGAGCCATGAAGCAGAGTCCACCAGCCAGTGACCTTTGGAGATGAAGGAGAATGCCCCTGGGGGAGCTTCATGAAGCAAGAAGCCTGGAGAGGAAGCTAGCAAACAATGCTGTGTTCACCTTGTGCCCTTCCACTAGAGAGAGAAACTCTGAACTTCATCAGCCTTCTTGAATCAAGGTATCTTTCCCTGAATGCCTTAGATTGGACATTTCTATAGACTTGCTTTAATTGGGATATTTTCATGACCGTAAAACTGTAAACTTGTAACTTACCTGTGCCGGTTTGAAAGGATTTATGTACCCTAGAAAAGCCATGTTTCAATCCTAATTGATTTTGTGGGAGCAATGGTTTCTTCTAATCCCTATGTAGCACTATAGGCTGGAAACTTGATTATCTTATCTCCACAGACATGTGATTCAGTCAAGTGAGGGTATTAAACTTGATTAGGTAGAGATGTGTCTCTACCCATTCCAGGTGGGTCTTGATTGGTTTTACTGGAATACTTCAAAAGAAGAAGCATTTTGGAAAAAGCTATAGAACAACAAGAGAGAAAGCCATAAGATTCTGAGAGAGCAGAGAATGCCACAGAACCGCAAAGCAGAGAGTCCACCAGCCTGTGACGTTTGGAGAATGAGAAGGAAAACGCCACCCAGGGAGCTTCATAAAGCAGGATGCCTGGAGAGAAAGCTAGCACAAGCCATGTTCACCATATGCCTTTCTAGATGAGAGAGAAACTCTGACCGTGTTTACCACGTGCCTTCTCATTTGAGAGAGAAACCCTGGACTTCATTGGCCTTTTTGAACCAAGGTATCTTTCCATAGATGTCTTAGATTGGACATTTCTATAGACTTTCTTTAATTGGCTTTAGAACTGTAAACTTGCAACTTATTAAATTCCTCTTTTTAAAAGCCATTCCGTTTTTGGTATATTGCATTCCGGCAGCTAGTAAACCAGAACATATTAAATTCCCCTTTTTAAAAAAGTCATTCCATTTCTGGTATATTGCATTCCAGCACTAGAAAACCAGAACAGACTCCAGGGAGCTGAAATGGAATTGCCGTCCCTTATCTGCTCTTGCCATGACCCTCTTCTCTAGCCCCAGGTTTCTGGGGTACATGTGCCATGCCCTCCATGCATCCCTAGAAGGCAGTCAGTCCCCAGAGACAGTCACACTCTGGCCACAGCCCTAGAGGAAGCCATGGGCTCCTTAGAGGTGTCCATATATTAGAAACAGGGATGGATATGCCCTCCTGAGGGCTGTAAAGCCCCAGGGAGTGCAAGGAGCTGGCCCTACTGCCTACGCACTGTGAGGGATTGTGCTTCCGGTTGTGTATGCTCTGTGTGCACATGGGTGTGTTTGTGTGTGCCCTGTGTGTATACTCATGTCTCTCAGAGGAAGACCTAGTACATGCATAGCACATATGGAGTTGGTCATTAATTTTACAGCCAGGAAACCTCCCAAAGGCATGGTTGTGAGTTGCAAAATAAAAAATTGGGGCAAAATATATTTCTTTTGAAAAAAAAATCCTCCCTCCCCCATTGCAAGGGTTGGAGTGAGTTAGTAAAACAGCCTCTCTATACTTACTACAGAGACAAGTATTCAGAATCGGAGGAAACTCCTTTGATGAAGGCACAAATGGGAAGAGAAAGGAAGACGTTGTGGAGACAAACTGACAATACCACAATGAGACACAATGAACACAAACACAGTTGGGGGACATCCACTTGGGGCTCTGGCCTCAAGCAGATGGGTTTCCTCTGGCAATGCGGTCCCACACGCAAGGCAGCAATTGGCTTATGGAAGGAGCTCAGGGGTTGAGAGGTTCTATTAGAGTCTACATATGTGGCCATTCCACCCAGGAAGAAGTTTGCAATAGGCCACCAAGGACCTGCTGTCTGGATGACTCCCCATGGGGGTCTCTCGGGGACTGGGGCAGAGCGTTCATGCTCAGGCGTGATTCTAGGAGCACACGAAAGACACTTTAAGAATCTGTGTGTCTGTGGACTATAATGCTGTTTTCCGCCATATGCTTATGTTATTAATCATAACCATAACTAGGTCTTACATTTAAATCATGCTTTTACTCTCTGGAAGTATGTTTTCATCTACAGCTTCCCTTAGACACACAACAACCCTAAAATGGGAACACATTAGCAGCCCCGTTTAACAGATGAAGAAACTTAGGCACAGAGAGATTAAATGATAAAGTCAGCGGTTGAATTGGGCCTAAAACTCATCTCTCCATAAACCAGTATTTCTGGAATGCAGTTCTCGACCTGGGCTGTACCTTAGATTCACCTGGAGAGATTCAGGCTACACCCTTGCCCCCCATTCCAGATCATTTAACTCAGAACCACTGAGGGTGGAACCCAGGCTGGCATCGGTAGGTTTTAAAGTCTCCCCAGGTGATTCCAATATGCAGTCAATGTTGAAAAGGCCACCAGTCTCATCTGGAAGCTTGTTGGAATGCAGGAACTCAGGCCCTACCTGGACCTACTGAATCAGAACTGCATTTTCACAAGATCCCCAGATGATTCCTATGCACATTGAAATATGAGAACTGGGCTGGTGCATCTGGAAAACTCCATCAACTGCCCTAATCCAAGTTAGAGGTGAGAGGCTGTGGGCCACTCAGCAACTTATTTATCATTGCTTAGACTGGGTTTAAATTATATTGTCAGAGCTTGTGAATGAAACAAGCTTAAATGTGGTAGCCCTATTTCAGACTCCCTAGAAATAGCAGACAGGAATGCTTGGTGAGTGGAGTCAATACCTTTTTCAAGTCAGGGCACCTGAGGTGTGCAGCACCTGCCCTGCTTTCCAGACAGACATCTTTCTGAGCCTATGGAAGCACCCCCACCCCCCCCCCCCCCCCC
>PVIY010022074.1:0-41406 GCA_004026745.1 Myrmecophaga tridactyla
TAGAAAAGCCATGTTTTAATCCTAATCCCATTTTGTAAAGGCAGCCATTTCTTCTAATCCCTATTCAGTACTGTATGTTTGAAATTGTAATTAGATCATCTCCCTGGAGTTGTGATTTAATCAAGACTGGTTGTTAAGCTGGATTAAGTGGAGGCGTGTCTCCACCCACTAGGGTGGGCTTTGATTAGGTTCTGAAGTCCTAATAAAGAGGAAACATTTTGGAGAATAAGAGAGATTCTGAGAGAGCAGAACGACATAGCCACAAGAAGCAGAGAGCCCACCAGCCAGCGACCTTTGTAGATGAAAAGGGAAAATGCCTCCCAGGGAGCTTCATGAAATAGGAAGTCAGGAGAGAAAGCTAGCAGATGATGCCATGTTTGCCATGTGTTCTTCCAGCCAAGAGAGAAACCCCGAACTTCATCAGCCTTCTTGAACTAAGGTATCTTTCTCTGGATGCCTTTGATTGGACATTTCTATAGACTTGTTTTAATTGGGACATTTTCTCGGTCTTAGAACTGTAAACTAGCAACTTACTAAATTCCCCTTTTTAAAAGCCATTTTGTTTCTGGTATATGCATTCTGGCAGCTAGATAATTAGAACAAGTTGAGAAACATTTCCTCTTTTTCTGGTCTTTGGAAAAGTTCCTGTAAAATAGGTGTAACTTTCCCCAGAAATATTTAAAAGAATTCAATAATGAACGGAATTCAATATCTTAATGAATACAATACTATTCAGATCTCTATTTCTTTTCATATTAATTTTCTAAGTTGTGCTTTTGTAGGACTTTTTTTCTACTTCACAATTTCCAAACTAATCCAAATAATACTAGTTATAATATATACTCATTATCTTTTTTTTCCCATTATCTTTTTAATGTCTACAGTCTCTGTGGTGTTCAATTTTAATGTCTCATTGATAATCTGTGCTTTCTCTCTCTTTTCTACACAAGTTATTTTAAGAAATTATCAATGTATTTCAACTTTAAAAGGATCACTTTTGGGTTTGATTTTTCTTATGTCCATTTGCTGTACATTTTATTAATTTTTCTTTATCTCCTCCCTTCTATTTTACTTGGTTTTAATTTATGTTTCTTTTTCTAACTTCCCAAAATGGGTATTTCAAACTATGATTTTAAGCTTTCCTTATTTCCTTATATATAAGTATTCAAGGCTATTAATTTCCCTCTAAGCATGGCTTTAGTTGCATCCCACAAATTATATGTTGCACTTTCATTATTCTTCAATACAAACTATTTTCTAATTTCTATGTATCTTGTTCTGTGACTGTGACCCATGAGTTGTTTAGAAGTTTATGCCTGAATTTCCAAATATTTGAAAGTTTTCTTGTTATATTTTTGTTATTTGTTTCTGTTATAGTCACAAAATATAATGTGAATGATTTCAATCCTTGCAACTTGGTTGAGATTTGCTTTATGTTCCAAAGATGTGGTCAATTACCACCTCTCTTATGTTTGAATTTTTTTCTGAAATCTTAGTTATTGAATCTTTATTCTCTTGTCTTTATAGCTATAGTTTTTTCCCTTCCTTCTGGCAATCTTCATTCCTTTTCTCTGTTTCTGCAGGACCACCTACAATTTGTCCTTCATGGTATTTGTTGAATTTTATGCACTGCCTTTTGGGTTTTTTACTGCTACTAAAGCACATTTAAACAGGGCTACTGCATTTTTAGATGTTTTGTATTGGTTTATTCTAACATTTACTCATTTTCCATTTCTCCCTGCTTCTCCCTTTCTTAGCCTGTTGCCTTATTTTGTGTCTGCCTAAAAATAGTATGAAAATTTTAGGATAGTTTTCCTCAATGTCCATAAGCTTTATCCTGCATTCAAAGAAATGGAAACTTCTGGGTGGCTTATAGAAATTCAAAATATAGAACATACATGGAAATGCTATAAATAGTAAAGTATTGTAATTTTAAGGTGATATTAGCATTAATGAAGTTCTGCAAGTCCACAGAATCACGGGAAACTAGCAAAGTTGCTCAAGATACAAATGATATATTTTCTCTGTTTCTCTCTGAGGCACAAGCACATGTTTTGTTTTCTTTTTCTTTGCATGGGCAGGCACCAAGAATCGAACCTAGGGCTCCGGCATGGCAAGTGAGAACTTGGCCTGCTGAGCCACCGTGACCTGCCCCAGGCATGTCATTTAATAGGCTAGATTTTTTTATACATATCTGGAATTTGACTAGAGAAACAGAAAGGACTTGGAAACTTCAGGCTTAAAAATATAAGGTCTTAGTTCTTGGATTTTAGTAAGAAGTCAGAAGCGCTAGGTCAGGCCCAGCTCCTTCTGAAGGGAGCCTTGCTTTTCCCTTTTGTTTGTGTGCTCCTGCAAAGATGACTAGCCATTACAAAGCTAATTGTGAGTGGGCTGTACACGATGCCTATAAAATTTCATTGTTTTCCAATCAAGAAATACTCGTGAATGACCTGCACAGGGGATGATATACCAGTTAAGAATGCTTTCAGCTACAGATGACTGAATGGATTAAGCAAGAAAACCATTTATCTTCCCAACACAGAGTGCTGAAGTAGGGAGTTCCACATTTGTTACCTTTCCCCAATCATGCCTGGATCAAGAAGTAACCAGAAAACCTGGATTTTCCTCTTGGTTCATTGCCTTCTTGGCTTTGCTCTGACCCGTGGTTGTTGGACGGCTACTCCAGGTCCAGAATTGTGCCTGTTTGTTTCCAAGGCAGGGGAACTGCACTGGGGCTTCCCAGCAACATACTTGCCTCTCTTATCAGACACAAAGTCTTTCTCAGAGACCCCCTCCTCCTCCCTAGCAGGGTGGCAGACTTGCTCTGACAGCTCCTTGGCCCCTCAAGTCATACAGACACCCCTAGTTGCAAAGGGAAGGCCGTTGGTTTGATCACTACGCTGCTTAGCTCTGTGGAGATGATGATGTGCTCCTGCTTTCCATGCCTGGTTCGGACGCTCCCTTGTACACTTAATTAGCATGACCCAGTGTCCTTAGTTGTGTTATCTAGTGAAAAGCCAAAGACCTGAGGCTTAACTGAAATCAGCCTTCTTGAGAAGGTGTGCAAGGACAGGTATAGGCTGGTTGTGCTCCAGGCAATTGGGGTGGAATCTGATCCAGGGACCCGAGGTGTCCCTTCATAGCCTGCTACAGGTTTGGGGTACCCTCTATGGTTGCTGCTAAGTGCAGAGCTATGGGTGAGATCCAAGCCAGGGGGCTGCAGAGCCTGTCCTTCCAGCTGCCCAGGTGACAGTGCAGAGATGGAGAGGATGAGAGTGGACAGCGTGAGCTGCCCTCACCCCCGCTGAGGGACATGCACAGATAGAGGGGGATTGCTGGACCCTGGGGACTTGGGACTTTAACTCTGTGTAGCATTTCAGGAGACCCTTTTCAACTTAGAGAATGTCACACATTTATTTTTCTTTTACTTCAAGCCATTATAGAAAACTCTTCTTTCTGTATTTTTTTTTTTTTTGGATGGGGTGTATCTTCTTAAGTTTTTTTATTTAAATAAAGTCATGTCAGTTATCATGATTACAAACATTGGGCTGTAAATAAATAAATAAGGGTACTTGTCATATTCTGGGCAATTTTCCATTTGCCTTTTAAAATGTATTATCTGAAACTCTCTGAAGTCTCTTTTGTAATGTTTTCTCAAATTTTTCTATTTAAATAAAATAATGAAAAATTTTAAGATTACAAACAAAATTAGGTCGCAAATAAATAAATAAATTAGAGCCCTTAAATTCTGTGCAACTGTCTGTCTGCCCTTAGTCTGCGGAGAAGGGTGGGGATCTGCCTTTTCTTAAATATGTCCACATACCTCAAATCTGTGCCCTGCTCCTGGTGGCTGCTCAGGAAGCATGTTCAGGAAACTCTGTGGCTGAGAAGTTAGGTAGGAACTGGCATTAGCACCCCTGCCTTGCCATTGCACCTGTGTTCATTTTTCCAGGTTTCCTAGAAGGAGGAAATATTGAAAACCACAAGCAGCACGCAAACTTGTTTTATTTGCTTAAACAAGTGGACACCAGAAGGCAAACTTTGCTCATCCTTAGAATGAAGTACTTGGGTTCAGCTTGGTGCTTCATGGACACTTCTAGAGCAAACTCCTAAGATATTTTTTTTTGAATTTGGGAATTGGTAGATGGCACAGGGTAAAGTAAAATTGGGCTGCATCCTTTGCTTCAGGAAATGCCCAATAAAGTCAGTGACATCGCCACCAAGAAAGGCTCTAGGGGAGGCTCCTTTGAGGATATGGCCATCACACAAAGGACGAAAGCCACCCTTTCCTTCCCAACTGACCGCCGAAGACAGGGCTGGACACAGGAAGCCTGGTGGCTGACCTGTAGGTGACTTTAAGATGGTCACACAACCACGATGCCCTCAATTCTCCTCACCTGGGAAATGGGAAAAATGAGGATCCCCGCCTCACAGGGCTTTTATGAGGATTAAACATGTTAATATTTGTTAAGAAGCTTAGGACAGCACCTGAGAAACACAACGCATGCCCAAGCTTTGAGCATCTCCATTTGCAAACTCCTGTTCTCTGGAAGGAGGACATCTCTTATGTTAGAAATTTCTCTTTTATACTCAACAGAATTGTTTCTTTTATGTCTTCCTTCCTGGCCCTGGTTCTACTCCAAGAGGTCAGAGATCAAATTTAGTTTGTGCTCTTCATTCACCCCCTCGGTGCTGTAAACCTGAATGTGAAGAGAAGGCTCTTCTCCCACAACCGCCGGGGGCACGTTCTGAAAGTCCTTCACTCGTCTCTAAGTCTGCGCTCACGTCTGCCCACGCGCGCGTCCGACGAGGTGTGTGGGCGGGGCGGGGCAGCGTGGGGCAGGGCGGGGCGGGGCGGGGCGCGGCGGGGCGGGGCGGGGCATGGTGGCGCGGGGTGGAACCTGTGGGGCAGAGCCGGGGAGGGCAGGCGGGGCGGGCAGGGCAGAGCCGAGCAGGGAGGGGCAGGGCGGGGCGGCGTGGGGTGCCGCCGGGCAGCGCTGCCTCTCCCTCGTCCTCGGTGCCGCCTTGCTCGGAGGTGCCTCGCAGAGCTTAGGTTTGCAGCAACGGCAGCGCTATGTTTTTTGTTTGTTTGTTTCTACTCAAGTTGTCTTCACGTTTGACTATTTTAACGTTTGCCTTAAGTGCTCTTTCTCTAGATTTGGAAGGAACACGAGCCGGCGAGACAAGACAGATATTTCACCATCAACGAATTCAAAGGTGTTTTACCATCATCATCATCTGTGAGATGATTTATTGCTTAGTCCTTGAAAATCATCATCACATTTCCCCTTAGCCTTCTGTGTTTGAAATCCCAAATGTTACAATCAGATAAAATCATCTAAGGTTATACTGGAAAATTAGAAAATAATTTACATTGCAGGAGTCTGTTATTCCTAAATTCTTTGAGTTATATATTTATATGCATATTTATAATTTATTTTATGTATTTATGTAATTATATGTATGAATGTAATATTTTTGTTACATAATTACATTTAAATACTTATACAGAAGATCACTATATAAGCACGTCCACATATACTTACTGTAAGCACACATGCACACACACTTATAAAACTGATTACTGAAATAAAGCACGACCACTTTTCTTTGAGGTAAGGTTCAGTTCAGCCTGGCCGTCATGAGCTGGGTTTTGAAGTTTATGCCATGTAAGGAGTCTTCAGCTTCAGCTGAAGAGACTGGTAGTGGGGATGGTGGATGACCTGTTTCCTTCTTTTGTCTGTCCCTGCAGTGCAGTGGCATCCATCTCCCTTGGCTTTCTATTTCTCTTATATTCGGGCCCTTTCATATTAGGTGTCTCTCTCTGCTTTGTTGTAGTTACTGCCATCTGTCCCCCCCCAGTTCGGAGCTGTGCGGATACGGGAACCCCACCTCCAGGATCTGTCTGTGCATCTGATCCCCGCCTGGCCCTACACCTGCTCAGTGAGGGAACTGAGGCGGGCCTCTCGGTGACCCCTTGGTCCAGGCTCCTTTGGGCAGCAGATGTGTGCTTCACAGGTGAGCCCCCGGAGCCCTCTGAGAAGTTCAGTGGCCTGCATGGTGCAGGGTTGGTGAGGAGCAGAGAGCTTCAGATGAAGTTCAGACATAACCTCGTTTGACTTCTGTTTGCACATCTTGGGATCATTTTCAATAAGTCAGCCTCTGTGACTCCCAGACATTCCGGCCGCTGCCACACCGGCCCACGGCTTGTCCATCTGCTCAGAAGATTTTGACGGGTCTGGGGTTTGGACTTCTATCTGTAATCTCTCCCTAAGTCACAGCAGCGTCATCACCGATGGACCCCATTCGAATGACAGCTGCTCAAGGAATATAATTGTCACCGGAGGTGGGTGAAAGTACCTGCGGCCTTGGTGATTGTTAACTGATGTTTGACACACTTGAAAAATGAGACGCTCCCAATTTGTACTTCCTTCAACCACCAGGGCTGAAATTTCATCATTTCAGGCTCTTCTTGGGAAGGGTATTCTTAGTATGTCACTCCCAGTCCTGTGGATTTTCTCATTAGTCCATGATTGCCATAAGGTCTTCTCGGAGGACCCATTTCCTTGCCTGCTGGACTCTTTTCTTTGCATCGGTGTCTTTGATCACAGCACGTGTCACCTGTCCTGGGTTGCTCAGGCATTCTGATAGTTCCAATTGTGGCGTGTATGGCCTGAGAGGGTCACGTAGACCCAAGGGCCTGGCCACGTGCGCAGTGATGCTTCCCGTGACGAGCCTTCATGGATGAGTGGTAGATCTGGAAATTGCAGTAATGACTCCTCTTGGCGAAGCCTGTTTTGGCTCCAGCCCTCTTTGCTTTGGTCATGCTATCTGCAGCCTTAGAACTCCCACTAAATGAGCAGAATTATCTAAATTTCCATTTGACATTTTCCTTTACAATTGTTTTGACATCTCCATTTATAAATTTCTTTTCTTGTTAAAACTAGATTGGAAAAGTGAATTTCTAGACAAGCCCTGCCCGGCTCGAAGCCTGAGGGTCGGTGTTCAACTTGTTTAATTGGAGAGCATCTAATCTAGTTACCGTCCGTGAGTAAGGACACCCTGACGTGCGCTGAATCCCAGAGGCCTCTCTCCTGGGCGGCCTCAGCACCTGCTCTTCTTTCTGCTGATTTCTGTGGGAGGCGGGGGTGGGGGGTACACGCCCAGGTTCCATTTGGTCCTTAATTGCCCTCCTCTGGCTCCCCCCAGGAGACGCGGACAACTGCCATGTGTGTGATTAGTGCTCACAGGCCAGGAGGGCAGCTCAGGACAGCCCAGTGTCCACACAGGTGCCTCTGTCCACACCGCACAAACGGGACAAATCCGTGTGCTTCCTTCCGGGTCACAGCCACCCTGACTGCGGTTTCCAAATACCCACCAAGTCACCAGGTGTGATTTCCTTCGAGTGACTCAGTCACGTTGATGGTTTCCCGACGTCATGGGAGGGCTGGTATAAGCTTTCTTTTGTGTAGCTGGGAGTCTGTTTTGCTTCATTTTAAATCTGGTCTCTTCTGCTATGATATGCTAATTGCATTCTCCCCAAATCTGTTTTTATAAAAAAATCACGTTACGGGAATGAATATTTCAATGGGAAAAGGAAGTTAGGGGCTAGATTTGGCTCACAGTAACACAATCATTTTACCTACAGGAATGGCAACAATGAAATTGATTCTTATTGTTGCAAGTATATTTAGAGAAAAAGACAAAGGTAAATTCCTCCTAATTTCCCACACTGAAGCCTCTTGTTCTCTTTTACCAGTTTACAGTGTTGCTTGCGGCAAGCATGGTCCAGGACCATTCTCAAACACCCTGTGGAGCAGCAGGCCATTTGCACGGAACAGCTGTTCTCTTCCTCCTGACCTGCAGATCTTATTCTCCTGCTAATTGTTTCTTTTCAGGTAAGCTTTATAGTAAATCACATTCCCCTATTAATAATATTGAATTTTCATTTATCATGTGCAATGGCTCTACCTGGATTATCTGACTTAACCCTTGTGATAATTGTGTGTGGTGGGGACCCTCATTTTTTCTCTTTTTATAGATGTGGGAAGTTGGCCATGTGGCAGAGCGGAGACCTGAGTCCGTGTCCTGTCGTTTCTTCCCCAGTGCTGAGCTCACGTGACACCCAGACTCGTGCTGCAGGATGCCCTGGCCACCTTCACTCCTGGCAGCCGTGCAGGGATCTGCTCTGTACCGCGCAGCGCCTGTGACGGGTCCCTATGCCTGATCACAGGCCCCTGCATCCGATCCTCTGTGGCATCATCACTGGATGGCCCAAGGCTTCCAAGGTAGTTGATTTGATAGCTGGCTTCAATTTTTTTCTTAAATTATTATTTTTTCGTTTTATTATGGACAGTTTCCAACCCATGCAGAGTAAACAGGAGGGTAATGAGCGTTACATGTTATGAACGCCCTGCCATTCCTGTTTCACCAACACCGTTGCTCACTCGTCATCACTCAAAGCTCTTTATTGAGCTCACATTTAGGGACATCGAAGCACACAGATTTTCACTGTGCAGGTTTAAAAAATGGATCCTCCTGTGTGATGCACGCCCGGTCCAGTATGGATCATCTCAGTCTCCTCTCTTCCTCTTCAGTTCCTTCGCAGACCCACCTTCTACCCACTCGGCCGTCACCCTTTTGCCTTTTTATCTATTTTGGATCAGCTGTGCTGGATGCAGAATTCATTTACATGGAATCACGTAGTGTATATGCTTTCGTGTCTGTCTCCTTCCTCTCTACCTTACATCTGGGAGATTTATCCACGTGGCAGGAGGCAGTAGCTCATTTCGTTCTATTTCTGTGTAATAGTCCACTGTACGAATCTATCGCACATTATTCCTTCGTTCTCACAGTGAGGGACGAACGGGTGTTTCCAGTTTTTGGGCACCATGAATAAAGCTGTCATGAATATTTTTGGGTACTTCGTTTGCACATACATCTTAATGCCTCTTGGATAAATACCTCGGGTACATGTTTAACTTCCTATTAACTTGCCAAAAATGTTTCCAAAGTGGTCGACAGTTTATATTTTGTCCAGTGATAGGTGTGAGTTCAGATTGCTCCATTTACTTACCAACATTTGGTTTTGCCAGTCTTTTCGGGTTTCACCATTCTAGAGCTGTGTGGTGACAGCCCACTGGGATGTGCATTTCCCTGATGGCCAGGGATGGTGAGCTCTGTTTTGTGTGTTTATTGACAATTCACAATGTCTGCCCCTTATTTCACCCATATTTTAATTTAGATAGATTGTTTGTCTTTCTATAATTGATTGTAGGAATCTTTTTAAAAAAGATTTTTATTGAAAAATCTTCACGCATATACAGTCCACCCATAGTATACAATCAGTGGCTCACAATATCATCACACGGTTGTGTGTTCATCACCATGATCATTTTTAGAGCATCTGCAGCACTCCAGAAAAAGAAAGACTCATACTCCCATACCTCTTCCCCCTCCCTCTCATTGACCACTACTATTTCAACTGCCCAGCTTTTTACCCTTTACCCCCCCATTCTTCATTTATTTTCTATCCCCATTTATTCATTTTTTTAAACTCATCTGTCGGAGTTTTAATGTATTTTGGATATAAACCTTTGTCAGGTAAATGTTTTGCAAATATTGTTGCTTGCCTATTCATTATAATATTTTATTTTGATGAGCCTCAATTTTTAATTTAAATAGCTCCAAACTCGTCATATTTTTCTTTGTGGCTATTGCTTTTTGTGTGCTGCCTAATAAATCCTTGCCTATCCTTATGTTACAACAATATTCTCCTATGTTTTCTTCTAAAAGCTTCATGATCCATGACCCACCTTGAAATAATTATTTGTTTAGTGTGCGGTAGGGATCAAGATTTCTTTCTTTTTTTTTTTCCATGTGGATGTCCATTGTTGCCATACCATCTGTAGAATTTAATATCCCTTCTAAATTGCTTTGGCGTCTTTGTTAAAAATCAGTTGACTGTATAATCATTGGTTTATTTCTATATTCTAGTCCCTTCATCTGTTTTTCTACCTGGTGTCATTAACTCTCTTGATTACTACAGCTTTATGGAAGGTTTTGAAGTCAGGGAGTGAAATCCTCAGGTTAATTTTACTTTTTTCAACATTGTTTGGGCTTTCTAGGCCCTTTGCATATCTATGTAAATTTTAGAATCATCTTTTCAATTTCTACTTAAAAAGACTGACTTTGGGGAATATGAATAGGATTGCATTAATTCCGTAAATGAATCTGCAGAAAATATATATCTTACAATATTGAGTCTTCTAATCCATGGACATGATATATCTTTGTAATGGTTTGGCTCTTGAAAAAGTTTCTCTAAGCAGAATTTTGTAGTTTTGAGTAAACGTTTTCATGTTTTTTTGTTAAACTTACTTATAAATATTATGTTTTTGATACTATTGTAAATGGAAGTTAGTTTTATGTTATTTTCCAGTGCTAAAATATAGAAATAATATTGATTTCAAAAAAAGAACTTTGTGGAGGTATAACTGAAATGGAACAAATTGCACATATTAGAACTTGGAAACTTTTGACATATGTATGTACCTGTAAATCCACCATAAAATCAAAATAATGAACATGCCTGTCAGTCTTAAAAATTCTGTCATGCCCCTTTGCAATCCTTCCCTTCCCCTTCCTTCCCGGCCCATATCTGCACCCTGTTTTCAGACAGCTTTGATTTCCTTTCTGTCACTATACATTGGGTGACACTTCTTAAAGTTTTATACATATAATCATACGTGCATATTCTTCCAGTCTGGCTTCTCTCACTTAGTGTGTTTTTTTGGTAATTCGTCTACGTTGTTATGTATCATCAAATATTTGTTCTTGGGATTTGTTGAGTAGTGCTCCACTCAGCAATGTGACACGGTCATACTATAGTTTGTTTATGCATTCAACTATTGATGAACATTTGATTTATTTCCAGTTTTGGAGGATCACTCAAAGCTGCTATAAACATTTGTTCAGAAATCTTTGTGTGCACATGTGTTTTCATTTCTTTTGAGTAACCTCCTATGAGTGGAATGGTTGGGACATGTGGTAGGTATAGGTATATACTTTCAGCAAATTACCAAACTATTTCCAGTGGTTGCATCCTTTTACATGCCTACCAGCAGTGTTTGGGAGTTCTAGTTTTTCTGCATCCTTGTCAACACTTAATATGCTCAGTGTTTTTCATTTTAGTCTCTTGTAGAAGTGGCTCCTGTATCCTCTGTGAAGCATATGGTAAGGTGGTCAGGGGAGGAGGTGGGCAGAGGAAAAATATCTCAGTAGTTTGAAGAGAGAAGGTAAAGAATTTACTGTGATAAGCGATATAGTAAGCCTACTAGAAGACATAGTAGGCTCTAAGTTATATTGATTTCCCATTCACTTATTCTTCCATCAAGCATCTTCATTCTGCAAACATTTGAATGTCTCTTTTGTTCCAGACCCTTATTAAGCTCTGAGGCTGAAATGGTGGGCAAAATCCAGGCAAGGCTTCTGCTTCTGTGAAGTCATGTGATTGTTGGAGTTGACAGACTTTGGTCAAGCAATGACAGTGCTAGAAGCATAATTTTAAGCTAAAACAAGCTCTGTGAAGGTGAGGGAGTGATTGATTTTACAGGAATTGTAACGAAGGAACTTGACCTTGAGAGGTTTTTTGTCAGAGCCTTGCCTTGAGATCAAAGTCTAAAGTAGGTCAAATAAGGCAAAGGAGGATGGAGTGGGGGGGGGATGGTCAGTAGCAGGACCAAGTGTGGCATGTAGGAGGGGTGGACGCTGCTGGGCGGAGCTGGTGTGCAGGGAGTGGGGTCGGGGCGGGCGTGCAGAAGCGTGAGGCGGGGGCAGTGCGGGGCAGATGGTGGCACAGCCCTACGTGTTATGATAATGCTCCTTGCTAACAACAAAGAATTTGAAATGAAACCAGCCAGCTTTGGTGTGTGATGTACTTCTCCTTAAAGCATCAAACCTTTATTTGATGTGAGTTAAATAGAACTGATGAGATTGTGCTAAACTGAATTATCAGAGTAATACACAAGGTGAGTCATTGCCAGATTTTCTCAAATCTATTTCTATTTGAGGGAAAAGAAAGATAATTAGAGAACATGCAGTGCTGCTTCCAGGTTTCAATGTGGCTTCCATCCAGCCATGGGGAGGCTCTCGGCAGAAAACCAGATGTTCTAATAAAAACTTAAGGGGACAAACAAGGTGTGTATTGTATTAATATATTTCGGAAATCTTGCATAGGCTTTACCAGTAACACTTATGATTTTAAAGTCATCATATAAAGACCTCTAGCCTTCCAGAGATAGTGAAGGGAGGAGTTTAAATGTATTGGTTGAACATGTTTGTGCCTTTCTACCTGCCGCATTAGCCAATACATGTGGAAAAGTGGAATGATGGAATGATTTCCATAGTAGACAGTTGCTGGGTGACTTTCAGATATAATGATTGTGCTTAGTACTTTGTACTTGGCAGTGGAGGATGAGAGGATGAAACCAACAAAAAAATCTCCCTTCTATGCAGGAGCCTTACTCCATCAGAGGGGATGGTGATGCAGTTAGAGGGTACCAGCGCCACAAAGGACGTTCCAGGAAGCTGTGGACAAGAGAGGAAGAAAAAGGCTTCTTGGGGTTTAGAGGGATACCCAAGATTTCTTTCCACAGGAAAGGTTTTTGCAAGTATTTGCTTTTTATAAGCATGAGAAAGGACTATTTATAAAGGCAATCCCAACTTGACATCTCTGGATTTTACATTCCTTTGTTCAACAAATATTTATTGAACATGTTTTCGACATGACAATGTTCGCTCCTGTTAATGGAAAGAAACAAGTCATAGGAATTTTGGACAAAGGAAAAATGTGTCCATGGCAGTTGTCTTTTGTTGCTTTGAGTCATTTCAGTGAAAATCTGAGTACACGCTGGACACAAGATCTACCTCTGAAGTCAAAGGATATTCTACAAAAATATGGATATTTATTAAAGTCCATTCCATTTGGCCTGCTGCATTAAGAGTTAAAAACTTGAAGAAGCAGTAAATGCCTGGGAAACTCTGCAGACACAGTCTTGAGTCGTAAGTGCACATTGCTAAATTCTTTAATACAAAAAATAATGCTTTAAATTGTAGTTTGGACATGAGGTCCACTCTTTTGGCTCAAAAAACAAACCCAAAATTGTTTTTAGCTTTCTGCTCTGGCATTTACTAAGTTTTGCCTAAAACCCTTGGAGATTTGCTGAAAAAGATTTATTTATGTGCATTCTGAAGACCATGCCAAAATCCTGCTGCTTCATATTTTTCAAGATTCTTCTAAATTAAAAAGCGAAAACACGCGCCCGAGAGCACAGTGCTGGTTTAGCTGTGCACGATAAACGTGCTTATTTCCGGGGAGAGGAGAGTAAAGATGATGTGACAAGGTCTTGTTCAGTCAGACGTGGTCTGCCTTTGTATCCCTCAAGAGTTCATTTCACTTTTTACAAAGTCACTTTCTCCTTTTAATGAAAAATCATACATCCCATAAAAAGACTATCAGTTTGGGGGCCGCCTTTAATTGATTATACGCCAAGTCCTACCAGTTGATTAAAAGTAGTCCAAATCATCGAACTCACACAAAACAAAACATCGTGGTGGCAACATTAAAATAACTTATGAAGGACCTTCCAGCTAGTTTGCAGCCCAGCTGAATTGTCAGGGTCAAAAGGATGAATGTTACTTGGAAACATTAAAAAAAACACACTGAAAACCATAACTGCTCTTTTCCCAGAACAACTTTGTTGATCTTTTTTAAAAAAAGTTTTGTACAAACCTATAAGACTATATGGTCTATACATCTTTATGCACTGAGTTGTAATGCTATTTATACTGTGATACCGATTAGCATTAAACATCCAAACTGCATTTGGATCTAGGGGAATGTTATATAAATAGTTTTCTATACTGTAGAATGACAAAACATAACAAAGCAGCAAAAAAGCTTTTGTTTCGTTTTACTACAATGCCAGTGACAAGTCTCTGGAAGCCAGGCACTGTTTTGCATCGACATATGCTTGCAGCAAAGTTAAAATCCCTCGTACTGTCCCCAGAGCTGTGATCTGATGGCCCAACTGCTTTGACCGATAGTCCCTTTGGTAGCAAAACGCCCCCCCCCCCCGTCTATCTGATATACCCACTCTCGCAATCACTGCATTTATTTATTTATTTAGTTAAGGGTGGCTATGAATAAAGATCATACTGGAATGAAATGGGTGGAGGAAAAAATAAGTTTACAAAGTACAGAGAAACCAGTGACTGCATATTTTTAGTTCTCTGCCTTTATCCTTACTACGCCCGGGCCCCTGCAGCAGGCAGGTGGGGGCTCTGGGCTGCTGGGCAGGGAGCAGGGGGCCCAGAAGCCTAGGAGGTTTTTCTTGAGCTGCTCTATCAAGGGAGATAATGTGTTTCAAAGCTTCTTACCATGTGTTGTACAAATGACAATGTAGCGATATCAGCAACAGCCTTGGTCAGTGGCAAAATTATTCTAAATATTGCCAAAGTAGCCACAAGGCTTGAAAACAAGGGAAATTACCCTGTATTAGTTAGGGTTTTCTTGAGAAACAGAATCAACAGGGAACACTCGCAAATATAAAATTTATAAAAGTGTCTCACGTGACCACGGGAATGCAGAGTCCAAAATCCACAGGGCAGGCTGTGAAGCAGACGATTCCAATGGAGATTCTGGACGAACTCTGTAGGAGAGGCTCACCAGCTGAAGCAGGAAGAGAGCCTCTCTCTTCTGAGTCCTCCTTAAAAAGCTTCCCGTGATTAGATTTAGCATCACTAATTGTAGAAGACACTCCCCTTTGGCTGATTACAAATGGAATCAGCTGTGGATGCAGCCAACGTGATCATGATTTAATTCTATGAAATGGCCTCATTGCAACAGACAGGCCAGCACTTGCCCAACCAGACAAACAGGTACCACCACTTGGCCAAGTTGACACATGAACCTGACCATGACAGTCCACCCCTTGTCAACTTGGCAGCTATACACATTATCTTAAACCATACCCAATTTCCAGAATAAAAAAACAATAAAACACACATTTTTTCTTTTACCTAACAATACTCAACTGTCCTGCATATAACTGGAAACACATTAAATCTCTCCAGAATATACCCTCTAAAAGTTCTTGTTCATTGCTATTGTATCCACCTCTGTCAGTTATAAGGACATGGGTAGCTCTTTGGGGAGTAGGTCACCATGAAACAACCGAGTACCTGAAGGGTTAAAGATCCAATAGATGGTGGGGAAATTCAGCAGCCTGCACTTTGCCGTTGAAATATTTCTCATCAGCCTCCCACCCATCAGATGAGGCTTACCATGGTGGCCTGTAACAGAAAGAGCATTCCCATTCCCTCATCACAGACTGAAGCTGGGCCCCCTGTGCCCCGTAATTGATGGTGCCCACCCTGAAGAAGCCATGCTGCCTGCCCCACTGTGAGAGCCGCCAGCCAGGATGTGCCACCCACTGATCCCAAAATCCTAGGGAAGGCCTCTGACAGCCCCTCCCGCCTGTCCATGGAGGAGGCATTCCTTCCACACGGCTCTGGACCCATCCTTCCCACATTCTCAGAAAAGTTGTATAGTCATCCCCATTTTCTACTTTTCCCACTCCCCCCGTCCACTGGGTCCTTCCCATGAACACTGAGATAGTCACTATGCCCCCACAAAGAAGACTGGCTCCCCCACGTGCACCACTAAAACAAGGCCGAAAAACCTCGCTGGTCCCCCCTCTCCCCGCAGGCACCTTTCCCATCCCCTTGGCAGTCCATCTTCAGATCACTCCCACGTTCCCATCTGGCTCCCTTTCCACACTCCACAGATGTGGCTCCAGCAAGGTCTCCATCGGGCTGCGCCCTGACTCCGCTGGGCACCCCGGCTTCCTAGACTCCTCTGTGAACTCACTGCATCGCTCCTCTTTGTGCCGGCCCTTTCCTACCTCTCCCAGACTCCTTACTGGCTCACTCTTCCCTTGCTGCCCTGGGACACCGCAGCTGCCAAGGCCCTGTCCCTCATTTCTCCAAGGGACCTTCTCCCAGCCCAGCTGCGTCTACAAGCAGGTGACTCCAGCTTACACCTGGCATCCAGGATGCAGAACAGTGGCCCACGGCTTGTCAGCCTGGTCTCACGGATGCTTCCCAGGGACTGGAAACTGAAGGCGTCAGAACAGAGCGGAATCTCCCCTGTTGCGGCATTTCCTCCCGCATTGCTCATCTCAGGGCTTCACTATCCACTCAGGAGTCAGCCTGCCACACCTGTGCCCCTCCTTGCGTTTCTCTCCAAGCAGGCAGCGAAGCCACTGAAAGGCTTCCTTGCTTTTATTTCCATATTTTGCCATCCCCGTTACCATCAGGTCAGTCCAGGGGGCCACACATCACCCATGGGCATGTGCCACAAATTACCCCACCTCATCCCTCTTCTCCCCAGCAGCCAGAGAGACCTTTTAGAAATGTGACTTTGATTACATTAATTACAATACATGAGAAAAAGGGACCCTGTCCATCTCATTCATTGTTTGATCGCCAATATCTACAAGAGTTCACTTTGAACATGATACACGTTAAATGGACGAATCAATTCAGATTGTTAAGGAAATTGTGTTTTTTCTCAAGATAGACCATGACAAAGCATGGGAAGCAATGTGAAATGAAGTATCAGCAGCTAAGAGTAAAAATCCAAATTCAGCCTATAGATAGAATCCTAAGAGAAATAACAGCACTAAACTGCAAATCACTATGCAGGTGCAAAATATGGTGGAAACTAAGAGGTGACGGTGAACAAAGTCATCTTCTGCTGTTGGTTAGGAATCTCTTTTACTGGGCACACAGCTCGGCCTAGCCTAACTGAAAAAGGCATTCACTGGCTTCCATGAGCAGGGCCAGCTCGAGTCACGTGATCACGCATGTGGCTGGAGGCGGGTGCCAGGACAGACCACCCCACTGGAACCACTGAGCTTCCCAAGAACGTGCAAAAGGGGAGAAATGCTAACCTGGTCAAAAGGAAAATCCAGTACAAGTTTCTTGGTTAAGGTTTGGTTGCGTGACCTTGGGATTTAACTATCCAATCCAGGCATTTTTGAGAGAGAGAGAAGGCTCTATTTACAATCATGCTGAAATAACACATCCCTGGGCAAGTCAGGATGGAGGGTCACCCGAGCAGAGAAGAGACAGGCGAGGGGACGTTTCTGTCCAGGGAGAAGCAGAAAGACAGAATTAATTCCAGAAAGGATGACAGGCCATGGCACTGGCGCATCCAGGGAGGAAGCCCATGGAAAAGGATCCCAGGTCTTTTTCCCAAGCCAATCATTGTGGGCGACCCCAATATTAATTTAAGGGGTCTGTATGAGGAAATGGAAGGCTTTTTCCCTACGGGGACCCTGCTACATTCTTTGAGATTGTTCTTGTCCAAAAATAACTAATTCCTTCACTGTGAATTGTATATTACCAGGGGACTTTGGCTTATTGAATTCCTCATGAAAATTTCCAACTTGCCTTGTAACAATATTCTAAATAACAGACGCCGGCCACCAAACAAGAGGTAGAATAATGCAAGGGGAAAGAGCCCTGGAGTAGGGGCAGGACCCCTTGCTGCCACTAAGTAGCATCGGTCTTACTCCAGGAAAGTTCTAGCCCTGCCTCTGGGTCCTCACCTATAAAATGGGCTTAATGCAAGAAAAAAATCCGTAGGAATAACTCTCCCAGCTCTGACATTCTTGGGTTCTAGGATGCTAAGTGTAAGACACCGTCTTTGCAAACAAATCCTGGTAGACTCCTTGGGAACATGCAGCAAATACGTGAGGCAGCTACAAAAACAGCCAAGTACCATGAAGAGCTGGGCACTAAGTTATACATGGAGGTAGTTGGGAAGGTCAGTGAGCAAGAGCCGTGAAGAAGGCTTTGAAAGCCACGTGCCGATGCTTTTCTGAAGCAAAGTGGCAGGGAAGGCAGCTGGGGGAAGCATGCGTTCCCCAGAGAGAATCCCAGAGGTGGTGACAGTGAGTGGGCTTTCAAGAGGGCCAGTGGACAAAGCGTCAATCATCTGGACTCAGCACTGCCTGTGCCACCCTGGCTGGAGGGAACTCCACGAGGATGGCAGAGCGGGTGGGGGCTGGTGGGCCCCAGAGAAGAGTGGGTCAAAGCCAGAGGGCAAACATGGTTTGTAGCCATCTGGAGGGAGAGCTCCGACCAGTTCTGGGGCCAGAAGGGGTCACGGGCAGGGCAAGCCCGTGATGAGGACGGGCTCGGGACCCAACTAGAAGCCACCAGGCTGGCAGCTGGGAGAGCCCAGGAGGCAGTTCCTGGACAGGAGTCTCGCTGGGCACTGGGCATCCCAGGGGGCTCGGCGGGCAGCACCAGGTCGCCCACCCTCCATGGGTGGAGAGCACAGAGCCCCTGGGGGCTTCCCACGAGCTGTGGGGTTCCCACCTCCTTAGCCCCAGTGCCCACAGAAGGCTCTACTTGAAAAAGCGATTTTTCTTTTCAAATTGGAAGAATCTGCTGCATATTAAAAAGAGGTTGTAGGATGGAGTGCGTTTGGCCAAATTCATTTCATGGGAGGTCAACGGAAAGACATGGAATGACCTGCATATCCTATTAGATAACAAGCTGCGTGTTAACGACCGAGGAAATGACAGCAGAATATCTTAATCTGGTCAATTTTATTCCACACTTTATGTCACATTTGATTTAAAGGATCAAAATGTCCATTTTTGGGCTAATAATTGAAATTGACACCTGCACTTCTAAGTAGAAGAAAGGGTCCACGCGCAGTCCTCCACGCGTGATGTTGTGAATTTTTGACTTCAGGAAACATTTTTCTCTCCTGGCTCAGTGAACTTCTGGGTTCTCGTCCCACTTCTCCGGTCACTTCTTCCCCTCCTCGTGGGCTCTCCCTCTCTGCCATTGAGCTGCCCCTTGCAGTTTCCGCCCTGGCCCGCTCCCCACAGGCGCTCTCCTTTGCTGTCCTGCCTTCGGCTGTGGCTTTGGTTCAGGTGGGTTGGGTGGCAGCGCCGCCCATGCCGAGCTCTCCTGGAACCGTGCTCCGTGTGCACAGCTGGTGCTCCACGTCCCACTGGTGAACTTCCAGCTCTTCACCTCCCACTACTCCAGCCGGCCTCCCCATTCCCCCAGCGGCACGCCTGGTTCCTGAGCCGCCCAGGACGTTGGATTTTCAGAGTAACCTTTGCCTCCTCTGTCACTCGCCTCTGATACTCCGTGGTCCCTATGACCTGTCCTTGCGCCCGGGTGGCAGTGGTGGCATCTGCCCCTCCCTTCCCTTCCCACTGGTGCCGTCACCTGAATTTAGTGCTCAGTCACCCCACACTGAGATTATTAGAAGACGGTCCCAGTCGGTCTCTCCCGCCAAGCTTCCTCTCATTTAATTCATCTTGCGCAGTTGTCAGATTCGTTGTGGTACGTATTGCTCAGAGCAGTTGGATTTCCTATGTTTTTGACTCCTGACAAACTCCAGGACCAAACAGCAACTGTAACCTGCAATTCGCTCGTCATAGCGGGGACCTGTCTATCTGTTCCCCACCTTTATCTTCACACCCCTTTTCCCTGACGTCTGCGTCCACCTGGGTGGGATGGGTGCTGGGACCACCTTTGCAGGCCTTGCCCTGGCAGCATCCTCCTTCTGCCTGCAGTGGGGTGCCCTGCTCCCTGCTGTGTGTGAGCCCCCAGACCCCACTCCTGGGCAGCAGCGAGGGCCTCTTTCAGCTCACCCAGCTGCAGCTCGCTCCGTCCGACGAATATTTTCACTCAGTTAGTGATCCCTTCTCACTGCCGTGTTTGCTTAGCTTTCACTTAATGAACATATTTTTTACTATTAGATTGTAAATATTTCAAAGACAGAGATGGTGTCTAAACTCATCAACCACGAGGCCTATTATAATTCTAAAGACATCATTTTTCTGACTTGTTCAAGGTCAGCACTTATGCTTAGCATAATTTAAAAGAAACCTCATTGTCATTTCTACGGAAATAGAGACTTATTAATTGAAGGGACATGTAGACTATTAGAGGGCATGAATGCTTAAATATGTCGACAACATGCTTAGTGCCATAGAAGAAACGATCAATTTCAAGGGAATTTTTGGAAAACAGATTTGTTTTTATAAAATTCTCAAATTTCAATACCCGAGTTAATTTATCTCTAGACATATATAGATCTCCCCTGGTATTCTAGAAAGAGCCTTCATCGGAATGCAATAACATATGTGCAAGTGTTATGTAAGTTTAGAGCACTATAAACAGACAAGAGATTACCATTATTAATAAAATTTCCTAACATTAAGTAATAACCTAGGAGGGAAGAACAGAACAAGTAATTATATAATGTCATTCAAGTAGCAAGAGCTCATCTTTGCTGGCTGGAGAAGCGGAGAGCTCTGTGCTCTCCTTTTTCCATTCCTTCTCCCTTCTGGCAAAGACAGATCTTGCCAAAAATCGTGATTTGTGTGCGGGCAGCATATTTGTCATCCTGATCCCATTACATGGGGAAGGAAGGCTGGAATGCACTCCCATCGCCTGCTGGCAGCTCTCTCTCTCTTGCTATGCTCGGGGAGGTTAGCTGCATGTTGTATTAAATTGGCAAAGCAAATTGTGGGGGACTGCTCTATTTTTTATTCATTGTTGAAAAAGTTGAAGTTCGTTGTTTGCTTAATACTCCAAGCTGATGAGGCATTTCATTATCTTACCAGTAATGCACTCTAGAAAATGGAATCATTAGAGAACAGAAGTCATTGAAATGTAAACATGTGAATAATTTACACTTTCAACTGGTGTTAAATAGGAGGTTTTAATCTAGACAGAGATCTGACAATAAATATTTATTTCTAATTTCCAATGAGTAAACTTTATTTCTTTTTAAAAGCTTTTTTTTTTCTGGAAGATAATGCAAATTTGACATAGGCACATTTGGGAATAAAATTTCCCCTTGGTCAACAGAACCATGAAGAGTTATTATGAAAATCAAAATTTGAAATAATTGCAAACACTGTAATTAGTAGCATTTTAAGATTCTTATGTACTATTACCCACAGAGGCTGACCTTCCTGGCTGTGCTATCCCTGGGGATATGAAAGAGAAGCAGAGGGAAGGAATAACCTTTCTGCCTGGACATGCTGTTGGATGTTTGCCAGGCTGGATGGAGGACTGCCCAAGGCTGAAGTCAGCTTTTATTTTACCAGTCAGGGTCTGGGCAGGCATGGGCTTAGAGAAAGAGAGTCTGACTTAAGGAAAATGAGTGTTAAAGAGATGCCAAGTCATTGCCAATTCAGGGCACCGTTCCTAGTTCTAAGATTACTTGGGTTCCTGGCCAACCCCAACGGTATATCCTTTGCCATCAACCCTCGTACTTTCTTGTGGACCCTTCTATGAACACAGTAGGATGAGCCCTGGTTCTATTCTGTTCATTCCTTCTTTTAAAAACAACTTTGTTGAGATATAATTTATAAGCCATAAAATTCATCTGCTCTAGGTGTAAACCTCACTTACCGTTAGCATCTTTATGGAGTTGTGCGACCATCACCCTGATCTAATTTTAGAACTTTTCCATAACCCCCAAAAGAAACTTGGGCCCATTTGCAATCATCCTGCATTTCTTCTTACTTTTCCGTTCACCGGTTTGCCTGGTGCTTGGGTGGTTGTTTGCATTTCATATGTAATTGTTGAGTGAATGATTTTGAACCCATGAACTTCCATTATGGAGTTCAGAGACTTCTGGAAATTCAGGACTGGAATGAAGCAAGGCAGCTCAGCTAGTCTAAACTTTTCGTATTGTAGCCAAGGATACCACCTCGCTAAGCACCACATGGACAACGAGGGTATGGGACCCGAGGTTTGGTGACCAGGGTTTCCGAATACATGAGGAGGCATAGGGTCCAGCAGGATACTCTGAGCTGCTTCTGGGCTCAAGTTGAACCCTGGAAGGTGGTTTGTTGACAGCTGCTGCTGCAGGTATTGTCCATGCGCCCATCACACTTCCTTGCTGGTCGATAGCTGTGCACCGGTGGAACTGGGTTATTCCTGTCCGACTGAACTCATGGCCTTGCTTTTTCCCGTCTCCTCTTGCATCATCGGCTCTTACTCTTGGCTGCATCTTAATTTTGTCTCCTCCCTTCACTCCAGAATTTGCTGCTTCTCTGGAAGACCAGGCTTTCCCCAGGCTACACGTTCTCCCAGGACGAGTCCAAGGGGCAGGGGACTTCCACATGGCCCAGAGTGCTTTCAGGACAGACAGCTGATTATGCCAGACCCACACAGGGACTGCCATCTCCTCTGGGTCTTTTCTGTTCCAGCAAATGGTGTGCATGATGGTGGGTCCTGTGCAGCCAAGTGTGTTTCCATTATGTGAGTCTCAGGGTTTGTATAATTGAAACTATGCGGAGTGAATTTTCCAAAGAATTTCTTTTTCTAAAATGAAAACTTTTGTTCGTAGTTCAAAATGAGATTGTAAATAGAAGTTCTCAGAACATTTCCAAAAGGCCATTTGCAAAATCTCACCATTGTTACTTCATTTCAGTATGTACATGGCTGATCTTTTTCTTTGTGTTCAAAATCTATTTTGGTTTTGATATTGCCCACCCAAGGAAATAAAAAATAAAAATGTGTTGATCATAAATAAATTTTTAAATAATCATATACAAATCAGTAATAATCTTACATACCAGCCATAATCATTTAGGGTAATTCGTACAAAAGGAATTCCTATGCACAAGAGCAACACAGAATAAACAGTATCTGGGAACAATTTTAGGAAGAATGATCTAGAACCAAAAGAAGAAAACTACAAAATTTTGCTGAGAAATATAGCAATAAGATTTGAACAGATAAAGAGATGTTATATTTTGGATGGAAAGATTCAATATTAAATTGATAGCAATTCCTCTCAAATTAACCTACAAATTTAATGCATTATCCCAAAGCTGCATAAAATCAAATGGGCAGATTCATAGCTTGTCGGTATAACTACAAATTGACTGTGCTTCTTTCTCTTTTGTCATTTTATCACATATATATGTTTTTACCCAGTAATTCTACTTCTAGGAAGTTATGGTCAAGACTAACTGAGGTAATTTACAAAGATAAGCCTACTTGGAATATTAATAGAAGCATGGTTTATACAATAAAAATTTAGAAGCATCCAAAGGATTGGCTAAATAAATGATGACTTTTAGGACCCAGGAATCAGAAGCTCTTCCCTATTGACAATGGTTCTGTTTTTTCTGTCACATATACTGAATTTTAAAAAATTCCTTTAATGTGTTTATCGCTGTTATTCCACTTTCTTGTCTTTTACAAAGCATTGGCTAGGATTTCTAGTACAAATTAATTGGAAACAGTAATAGCAGGCCTCCTTGTCTTTCCCTTAGCTTTAATTAAAACATACAGAATAGTTCTCTCTTAGATGTAAGGATTCCTGTAGGTTTTGGGTGTCAATATAAAATTAAGGAAATTTCTTTTTATTCTTAGTTTTTGTTTGTTTGTTTTTTGTTACCATGTGTTTTAGTTTCCCTGCTGTTAAAACAAATACCAGACAATGAGTTGGCTTAGCAACAGGAATTTATTGGCTCAGGGTTTCAGAGGCTGGAAGGCTCTCTTCCTCCCAGGGCTTGGTGTCTTCTAGAACACCGGCAGTCCTTGGAGCCCCTCGGCTTTTCTGGCAGATGGCAGGCACACGGTGGCATCCCCAAGGTGATGCTTTCTCCCAGAAACTGGGATTCTGGGGCTGGCTGCCTGCGACCCCTAGTCCCTGGCTTTTCTGTTCTTTGGCACTTTCTTCTCTTTTCTCTTCTGGGTTCTGTCAACTTCCAGCTTCTGGCTGCTCTCCGTGGCTTCCACCTTTGCATCCCCTTTTCTTTGCTGGTGAGGACTTCAACCGTATTGGATGAAAGCGCACCTTCAGTCCACTGGGCGCGGCTTACCTGGTGACGCCTTCAGAGGTCCTGTTTACAAACCGCTCACACCTGCAGCGCCAGGCGTGGGACGTGTGAGAGAATTTTCTTTATGCACTAAAACTTGGGCATATTTTCTAAATAAATATTCAATGACCGCTTGAAAAACGTTTGTAGACTCCATTTTGGGGGATAAAACTCTCTTTTTACTCCTTTGATCAAATTTTAAGTTGATTATCTAGTCATCTGTATGCTTGCTCAGTTTTCATCTACTTGCTTTGCAATTTTTAAGAGGTATCTTAAAATCTTACCATATAGCAATGAATAAGTTAGGTTCTTCTGCTTTTTGCCCTGTTTTTGTTTTATGTAATCTGATGTTATGCTGTTCAATGTATGAGAGTTTGTTTATGTAGAATAAATATAATTCCATTCCTTGTCTTAAATGTGTTTTCTGTCTTGATTTTTTTGTCTAATTTTGAATTTCAGTTCCTCCTAATGATGAGACACTCTTTCATTCCTTTACTCGCCTATGCTTTGTTGATGTAATTTGAGTTTTAGCTCCATATTATTATGATTATTTGCCTTACACTTTTACTTTTATAAACCACATTCAATTGCAACTATATTATAAAAATTAATTCTCCTTCTTTGGAGTTGTATTTTGTTATTTTTCTTACCATTATTTCTTATATCCGTTATCTTCTTCATTAGATTAATTTTTCAAATTTGCTAGTGTTCCTTTCAGGGCAGTCTTCTAAGAAGGTTGATAAACTTTCTGAATTACTGAATATCTGTAAATATGTTTATTTTGCCTCACACTTGCCTGATACAGGGGACACGCATGAAATTCTAGGTACAGAATTATCATTTCCTGATCCTTAAAACATTGCTTCATTATCTTTTAGGACTTATTTTTGTCATAAGCAGCTGGTCCCAACCTGATTTTTGTTTCCTGTAGATAATCTGCCCCCTTCTCTGCGTGCTTGTAGGAGGAAGCCAGGAGTGGGTCATTTTGCATTTTTCCTGCCCAGCATTTGAGGAACACTTTTAATTATTAAACCAAGAATGACAAGAACAACAACAGAACTCAGCATTTTTAAAAATTTATTTATTTATTAAAAAAATAAGAACAAACATTAACATATCATTCCGTTCTACATATATAATCAGTAATTCTCAATATCATCACATAGTTGCATATTCATCATTTCTTAGAACATTTGCATCAATTCAGAAAAAGAAATAAAAAGACAATAGAAAAAGAAATAAAACGATAACAGAGAAAAAAAAGGCTATACCTACCATACCCCGTACCCCTTGCTTTCATTTATCACTAGCATTTCAAATTAAATTTATTTTAACATTTGTTCCCCCTATTATTTATTTTTATTCCATATGTCTGTTGACATGGTAGATAAAAGGAGCATCAGACACAAGGTTTTCACAATCACAGTCACACTGTGAAAGATATATCATTATTCAGCCATCCTCAAGAAACATGGCTACTGGAACACAGCTCTACATTTTCAGGCAAGAACTCAGCATTTTTTGACACTGGAAGAATTACTTCATTAGCTCCTTGTTTGCATTCTCTCCTCTTTGTCCCCCACCGAAATCTCTGTTAGAGCCACGCCTGAACTCCTGAGCGGGTCTTTGTTGTCTTTTGAGTTTTCTCTCATACTTCACAGCGTTGTCTTTTCGGATCGGGTTTCAGGAGAGTCCCTCAACATTCCACCTTCCTAAGGTGACATTCAACTTTGACTATTCTTTTTATTGAGTTTTTCATCCTGGAAACCATATTTTTAATATTCACACATATTAGTAGGGCCTATTTTCTAATTAATAGGTACCCTTTCAGATTTCTCTGAGCTTATTTAAACATGTTCTTTTCTTTTTATCCTTAATTCTTCTTTTGCCTTCCCCTGAAGGGGATAGCTAAATTGTGTCAGTACTGCCCTTTCAGGCTGCTTTCCACCAATGTGTGATGACCCTTCATTATTCATTTTCTTGAAGATGACACAACAGCTGGCATTGGTGGCTGGAAGGTGCCACCTTAGCCATGAGTGCCCATTCTGACACGAGAAAGCCTGGTCTGGTGTTTGTGTGTAGGGGGGCTGAGGCCCCTGGTTCCCGGGGTTCCTCCTTCCTCTGGGCAGCAGGTGCCCCCGGCTTCTCTGGCTGCACCAGAGAATGCTAGGAGCTCCTCAGCAGAAATCCCACTTGGCGGGACATCTCCAAACTCAATAGGTCTGAGAGTCGGACCTGGCTTAGATATTGTGCCCTGGTTTCACATATCTGTTCTTGCCTCAGAAACCGACCCAAACTTAGAGCCTTATCTCAAGGGCCACTTGAGTGTCTTTCCAGATTCTGGGGAAGGCTAGTGGGAGCTGGGCAGCTGTCCTGCTCCCAGGGTCTCGAGTGGCTTGAAGATCCAGAAGAGGCCGCTCGATCCCGCATGGATGGGCTCCCCAGAAGTTTGGGTTTGGGGTGGGGGGCTCCCTCGGTCTCCTCTGTGTAATCTCAGGGCCTCTCTTTCTCCACGTGGCCTTTCCATGTGATCTCTCGGTGGTCTCATCATAGGGTGGCTGCACTTCTTACAAGGGCAGCTCAGGACTTCCATGGAATACTCCTTCCAAAAGGGAGGGAGTGGGAGTGGCCAGTCCTGAGGACGAGGCTGGAGCCAGGCCGTGTCCCCTTCCCTGGCTTCCCTCGCTCTGCAGGCGCCGGGCGCACAGCGGGGAGAGCGCGGGAGGTGGCTCCCGGGCCCTCTCTGGAGACTTGGCACATGGCTCTGCATGTGGCTCTTAGACCAATTCTGGCCTGACTGCCCACGGCTCGTCCTGTCACTCCTCTGACCTTGAAGTTCTTCTGGGAAGTTCAGCTTGGTGAAGCTCCTCTTTTCCTGTCTGTTTGGGATTGCCAATACGTTAGCATATTGGGATTTGCCATTGATCAATTTTAATATGCTCTGATTGTCCAGAATTTCCTTCTTCTTCTGGTCTCTTGATGGCACCCCTCTATTATATTATTATAAAGTATCATATTGCATTGTTATTATAATATTATAATGCATTTTAAAAAGTCTTTCTTCAGTGATTTCAAGGAGATCTCGAGCGGGAGGAGGAGAGAACACAGTCTTCAGTCAGTGTACTGACCAGAATCGTGTTTCTTAAATTTTTAAAATAAGGGGCATCTATTGTTTCTGTAAATCTGAAATAGGAAACAATTTTAAGATGATTGCCCTTAAATGTTGTGGTTTGCATTGTTTTCTCTTTTTAAAAGAAAATGTTGAGGTTCTGTATTTTCATTTTTTTCTTTATGTATTTTTATTCTTTCGTAAATTCTATCTATACATTAGATATTTTAATTTTTATTTCTTGTCCCCTCTCGTCCTCAGTGTTCCACTAACTCTTACACGATTTCATCTTCTCTCCTTTTGCTCTGTGACAAAGGTAATAAATACCTATGAGTTCGATATCATGTTTTGGAAAATTTAGATAGGATATTTGCTTGGCTTCTTGCATAATTTTGTTTTTAAGCTTTTGAGACAGAAGAGTTCTTCTCTGAGCTTAAACCACACAACTGATAATATAATAGATTTTATCATTCTTGTATAGTATTTTTTCATTTATGAGTAACAAAATACTCACAGAAAACCAAAAACAATTCTATTTAGTTTTTGTGATCCAAATTAGCTGGAAATTCTAGCCTTTCTTGTGAAGATGATTTTTACCAAACCTCAGCTTTATCCGGGGAACCTGAGAAGGTAGTGCCATCCCTAGACAATGATGTCAAAGTATTGAAAGTCAGCTTAGAGCCACGCTTCTATGCCTGGATTACTAGAGAAAATTCCTCAACTCTGCAGATGAGGGCTGGAAGAAGCCCATGTCACAGACGACAGCAGCCCTTCCAAACTGCCTAGGAATCAGGTGTCTGTCGGGCTTGTCAGCTAGCTAAATCACTCTCCAAAACCAGTTTGAAATATTCTCCATTTTTCTCAAATTGTCTATTTCTTATTGACTAATACAAGAATATTAATCCTTGATCATATTATTTGCAGTCTTTTCCCAGATTTATTTGCTTCTCAGTTTTTTATTAGAGATTGCCTTTTATTTTTAAAGAAACTTTTTAAAACAATCAAATCAGCCCATATTTTCTTTGTGATTTCTTGCATTATTATTATTATTATCATTTTTTACATGGGTGAGCACTGGGAATCGAACCCGGGTCTCTGTCTTGCATTATTTTCACATTCATTCATTCATTCCATGGATTTACTGGGATAAAAAAGACAGACATGATTCTTGCCTCATGGAATGTAAAGCCTAAAAATATAAAAAACAGAAAGCAATTAAAATTTTTTTGAAGAGTCATTTTAAAAAAACTTTGAGCTGCTATTTATTATACAGTTATCTATTTGATTATTTTATACCCCTGAAATTTACTTTGTTATATCACTTAAGGTGTGGCTACACTTATGCCAGTTTTACATTTTTAAACAGATGGGCGTTTTTCCTAGCATTACTTATTAATACAGCTATTTGTATACACACGCCTTTCCCATGGTTCACAATTCTTCCTTTTAAAAGAAAAAAAAATCGTTAGTCAAGAGAGACTTTGACAGGAGAAGTTTACCCCAGTACCCTCCTGCCATTCGCAACAGTTTCTTAGCTATTCTTTGTTACTTATTTTTGAAACATATTTTAGAATGAATCTGCCAGGCACCATAATGATATCCACCAAGACAGTCACTGCAATTGCATAATTTTTTGACTAATTGGGAAAACAGTCATCTTTATATAGCAGCGCTCTATTTCTATAAACACTTTTCAGTGTCACTCAGGAAATATTTGTGGTTCTCCTATTGCAAATTCTTTACAGTCCTTGTGTTCTATGTTCTTGTTTTCTATTATGGAAGCAACTCTATCCCATAAGGTCTTCTACCAAGTAAGGAATTAATTTTTGTATATTTATCTTGTTTCTGGCTGCTTTATTTAATACTCATATTAAACCTAAGGGTTTTGATGTATGAAGTCATATTACTTGCAAACAATGATTTTGTTTGTTTTATAATAGTACATTTTTAAAATGATTCTCCTGTTACGGCATGGGGAAACCTTTCAGAATGATGTGAAATAGTGAAGGTGACAGTAGACATCTTTGCCTTATTCCTAATTTTAATAGGAATGAGCTCAATAATTTTATATAACTTCAATTTTATTATCCGCTTATGTCTACCTGGTTTCTGTGGCTAAGAAACAGAAATAATGAAATGGGTGTAAGTGTAAAAGAATCCATAAACAGAAGGTGCTAATGTTATTTATAGTGGAAATACACTAAATTAGCATCCAATTCTCATAAGAACCAGTGGTTTTCCACTTTCCTGGAGAAACCAAAGCTGAATGCTGACTCCCGAGACAGAGCTTTTTCTCCTCCTCTGGTTCCTTTTGGCATCACCCTCTTACATAGGCACAGACACAGCCAAAGCAGGAACCATAAACCTTATGAAAATATCATCTGACTCTATTGTCTAAATTCAAATTCATCTCAGACTCCAAGCCTGGTTCATTTGGGGATGCATATTCTACTGTAGGAATAATAGCAAAATGAGGTATTATTATTCTTTAACTCTTATCTGGTGTGCTGTTTCTGCAGAGCAGTGTGGGTCTTCCCCTGGGTCTGGGGCACTGTACTTGAGCAGGGCTGAGCCCAGTGTCTTTGCCTAGTGAATGCTAGGGCCCTGGAAGGAGATCTGGCGGCTGCAGCTGACCTTGCAGTAGGGCCCCTCCCCTGCCGGGTCAGCCTCTGCTCAGGAGATGCCTTAAGGTCAGTGCTTGCTCCCAGCCCACTCAGGCCAGGCACCCCCAGGCAGCAGCGCCGGCTCCCCCAGAGCCGCCTGCAAAGTTCCCTACTGACCAGGCATCCAGGCTGCCCGGTAGATTGCTTTGGTCTTCTTAAGGCGATTTGTCAGCAACTCAACATATTTGTTCTTGAGCAATTTAGACACCAGCCCATGCTTGTAAAGAAAATATTCCCAGGAAAACTCTCTGGAGAGGAATGGAGCGCGTGACCATGTCATGATAAAACGGGGACGTGCCATCAAGGCCTCATGCATTTCCTCGCCTGCCACCTCTGCAATCTCGCCTGGTGCCACTTTCTGTGTTGGTAAGTGGGTCGCGCCGCTGCGTAAAAATGAGCGCCCGACTCCCCAGCTTCTTGGCCAAACCAATAAAGCCGGCAACAATAAAAAGAAACAATGCATAATGGTCATTATACTGCCGTGTGGGGAGTTTGTTTAAGAGTTGGGCCCTAAATGGTTTTCAATCCCAGGATGCACTGATTGTGATAATGCAAGAGAGCCAAGCCACCCGTCCGTTATAAAATCATTGCAAATATGAGCAGAATAAAAAATGGTTCAAGGGATCTTGTTACAGATTCTGTTTATTCCGTGAGGATTTGAGGAAAGCAAATAGGCAATGATTCTGTTTGGGACTTGTTTTTGAAAGATTACCTTTTATGTAGGTAAGTCAAAAGGTTAAAGAAGTAAACAGAATTTAAATACAGCTGGTTTTAGTAATTTTTCTCATGTTTGACTTAACCATTTCCAACATAATAAAATACAACCTGCAGGACCTAGTCAAAGATAAAGAAGCTTTAAGATATAAAAGCTGTAAAATCTTCCTAGGGCACGTCTATAAAATACCATTTTGATTTTGGGTCTGGAGAAGTGCTATAGATCTAAAATCACAATAAATCTCTAAAAGTCCGATAGTGATTACTTCCAGCTTGTGGCCGTAATGGACAAGGTTGCAACATATTATGAAGCCATGATTAAGGAATTGGGGGGGAAAGGGTGAGAGTGAGTCTGGGCTTTATTTTGGCACCTTGCTGAGCTGAATGTTACCACAATTATTGGTTTTCTGAAATACGTCCCTATGCATTATTCTGATCAGATTACTTGCATTGCACAATTCTCTGGTGGATAACAGGACAAAAGCACAAAATAAATCTCCCTCTGAAATTTAATCTTCGTGTCTCTACACTGTTTAGAACATCTACAGTGCTCTGATAAGGAGTTGTACGTCTTCCCTTACTGAAGTGGGTTTTGTTCTTTGATTATCCGCAATAGAAATTCGACAAACACAAAAATGACCACATCACTGAGGTTTATGTAAGGGACCGGCTGCTGAAATACCGCTAATGTGTTCACAAGCCTGGTGGGATGAAGTTCTGATTTCTTCTGCAAAAGCACCGCGGTGGACTCTGTTGGGTGGTTGCCTCTCTCCCTGGTGAGGGGTGGCTGAGCACATGGCCCCATCCCTTGTGATCTCGCAGCATGGGGAGGTTTCCATCACTGAAAGGAGATCCCACTTTTTTAGCTGTAGCATCCTCTCGGGTCACGGGGAAGGCTCCAAGCAGGAAAATGTGAGATCCCTGCACGGAGCACAGAAGAGTGGCCTTGACTCCTGTTCCCTGAACTGTGGGACAGCGTTCACTTTAAAAACGAGTGAGGATGGGGGAAAGTCCATTAGGATGCCCTATAAAAATAGGACCCAGGCTCCCAGCCGAAGCCCTGCGTGAGGCAGGATTTCCTAACGACCCTCGCTTTATAATTGCCAGAGAAAAAAAATGCCATGGGGACACTCAAATATCAAGCCAGCAGGTCAGCCCTGGCTGCCCCTTGTTTGTGAGAAAACATCCCATCTTGAAGTCATTTTTTCCTCTTTCTAGAAATCATATTGTCAGAATGTCACCACCTCCTGGTTTGGGTGTGGACCTCTTGGAACAGAGTCATATCCTGGGGAAGTATCCAGGAAATGTTTATCCTTGCTTTCCAAATCACTTTCTGCAAATTATAAAAGAATGGCATGCCCATTATTAAAGAAAGCAAAGAATACAAAATATGCTACCTTAAAAGTCACCCCTGTCCCCCCCTGCCACCAGCCCACCCCTCAGTTACGCCAGCTCTTCTCCCCAGAGGGGCTCAACTGGGAGTCTCTATCTCAGGTTTTGCTGCGCGCCGCAGGATGTGGCACATTTGACATGCTTGCCTGTACCTGGCTTTTTTTTTTCTTTGCCTACTATATCCTGGATAGTTTTTCATTTCTATGCATACATTCAACCTGATGAAAATTAATTCTGCTCAGTATTCCAGAAACTAATTTATTTAACTTGTTCTCCACTAATAGATGCTTATTTTTTTCCAGTTTTCTATTATTCCAAACAAAGGGCAGGCAAGAAAAAAGGATAATGCTTAAGAGCATAACCTCCAGTATGAAAGGAACTCAGTTCAAAGCCTAGCCCTACCACTCACCAGCCACTCCCGGACAAGCTACTTACTTTTTCTGAAATGGTTTTCTCACCTGTAAAATTCGAATAAAAGAAACCAATATCATATAGTTATTGAGAGAATTAAAATAACCAACAAGGAAAGCTAAGACCAGGACTTTTGCATACAGAAAACTTTCCTGTATATTATCTGCAATGTGCACTCCTGTGTGTGTGTGGGGGGGGCGGGGGGAGAAAGAGGTAAGAGTTTATTTTTTATTCAGGAAACCTCCCTTTTCCCTTTTGTAGTTGCTCTAAGCATTTCCCCCAGATTATCATTTCTTTACTCATTTTGTGTATGGACCTTTCGCTTTATAGGAAATCCAAAATTTTTTCAGTCAGCATTATCAGTCTTTTCCTTTATAATTATAAACATTTTACCATTTCCAATTTATTAGGAAAATCCTTGTTCCTTTTAGAACGATCATGCTTTTACTTCAAATGTTAAATTATGAGGGCGGGCCACGGTGGTTCAGTGGCAGAGTTCTCTCTTGCCTTGCCAGAGACTGGGGTTCGATCCCCGGTGCCTGCCCATGCCAAAAAAGAAAAGAAAGTTAAACAATGAAATTTGCTTTGGTATAAAGTGTTAAAGAAATGATTTGTTCCTCCCTCCTCCCCCCCAGTTGTTAATTAGTTGCCCTTAAATAGTTTATTGAAGCTTCTCCGTTTTCCTCTGCCTTTCAAATAGCAACATTACAATATACTAAGTTCTTTTACGTATTTTATTAATTTCTGGAGACTCTATTATATTGCATTTATTTGCCTAACCATTCCTATATAATTTTGCTTTTAAAAAGTTACTTCTTAAATTATCACACAGTAAAATTAACATTTTTTTCCTTCTGGTGTGCAATTCTATGAATTTTAGCACACAAATTATGTATCAAACTGCTTTAAATATGTAGCTTTATCACACACTCTGTCTAGTTGGCAGAGATTACTCTTCTTTTAAAAATGTTTCTTGACTATCTTCTTATCTGACCATTTTAGAACAATTCCTGATTTTTTTTTTCAGCTATTAATTTTAGGAGAATTAGTGTCTCTTCACTATAGAGGTATGTCCACTGATTTATTCAAGTCTTCTTTTACATGCCTTCCTTGAGTTAAATTTTTATTTCATTGTAGTTCTGTGTGTTTCTTAAGTTTATACTTAAGACTCTCATCTGTTTCTTGCTATTGTGAATGGGAAATTCCCTTCCAGCATATTTTTTACCTATTAACTTATATAAAGAGAAGCTATTGATTTTTGAATATTAGTTTCTTAACCAACAAACATGTTAAATATTTTTATTATTTCTAACAGTTTTTTACACCTCAATTTTTTTCCTGAGGCATCATGATGTGTTCAATTTTACTAATTTTTGTTGTCCTTTTATCTTTATGATTTCTGAGTTGGAGCTTTAGCTCACTATTATTCAGTATTTCTTCTACATGAATACAAGAGTCTAATTTTCTCCAAATACCACTTTAAGCTGCATCCCATAAGCTTCATGTGTTGTTTCTTATTGGTCAGTTATAAATACTCTAATTTTACAATTTATAAAAAATAGTGACAATAAATGATAATACATAAGCAAAAAGAAGTAATTTATAATTACTATTTCTTTTGTTATTTTGGTTCTTGTTTCATGCCTTCTGTTTGCTCAAGTTTTTATTTATTTCCTCTTCTTTTGATTTGTAAATAAACACTCTATTTCTTTTATGTTAATGATGACTTTAAATTTTTAACATACATATATCTACCTTTCTCTAGACAAACACAAGGACTTAAGAATATTTTAGTTATCTGTTATTTTGAATAATCATCTTGGTTAGTACTCTTAAAACCAGATAAGTAATCACAGGAATGCTTGTTTTGTTCTTTATTTTATTGGTTATGCTTCTAAAATGTCTCTATTAAATATCACAAAGGCTTTGGCTTGGGGTGCGGGTATGGTGCATATGCACAATTTAAGGATTGACCTAGTCCATTTCTTATGACTTTTTTAAATCAGAAAACAACTTTGAATGTTACAAACCTTCTTTTTGACATCTGTTGATCTCATTTTCCTCCTTGATTCCTTACTATGTGAATTACATGAACAGTTTCCCTTGTGTTGAATCATCTGTAAAACGGCGATTGAAATTGTATCTATTCTTTATTCATTCATGCAAACCTTTCTTTGCATCAGCAGGTACCAGGCACAGTTCTAGGCAACGGGGATGAAAAAAGGACTGAGATGCTATATTCATATGTGGGAATTACAGGCATTAAGTCATGAATAAACACAATATTTGAAAGTTCATGACGGTGAATATCACTATAAGAAGAAAAGAAGGAAACGTATAGAGACTTGGTGGAATCATTGGGAGAGATTTGAGATTGTGTCTGTGTGAGCGCTAAGTGTGGAGTGTCAGGGTTTTAGGCTTTTTGCTTTGAAACACGCTTTGCTTGTCATTAATATTCTTTTTGCCAGCACACTTGCACTGTCAACCTTTCTGGATAATTTTTAAAGATGAGTTTCACATATAGCATATCATTGAATTATTAATTTAGTATGAAATAATTTTAGTAGGGGAATTTATCCAAATTATGTTTATTATGACATTATGGTATTTTTAGAAATTGTCCATGATTTTATGTTATTGTTTCCACTTCTGATGTTTTCTTTCTTTTCTGCCTTTGCTACATTGTGTATGTATGTATGTGTGTGTGTGAGAAACAGAGAGAGAGAAAGACAGCAAATGAGAAGAAAACTGGAAAGGAGAGCTTGTGTGGTATTTGGAAAGATTAAATGCCTTTTTTAGTCTCTTTAGTGGTCATTTTTATAAATTTAAATAAGTTACTGGCATTTCTATTTCTTGATTAATATACTTTAAATGTTATAGATTTATTCCAATCTGTGAAAGACGGGTACATATGTGGCCTTGTAGTTTTCATGTTTTGGCCCGGGTCTCCATCATAGGTGTGCTCACCTGTCTCTGTTAGAGATGTTGGGGCCTGGGTCTCCATCATAGGTGTGGTCTCTGTCATAGGTGTGTTCACTTGTCTCTGTTACCTATAATCTGTTATTTGGAATTGTGATCATTTCCTACTTTCATTGAAGCTGGAGTTTATTTTCCATTCCTTTTTGCCTTTCTAGTGGTTCAGACAGGATTGCTTTGACTTCACCACCTTGTAATGGGGTAACTCCAGGATATGAGAGAAGTCTGTAGTATGTGTTGGGTTTACCCCATAATGGCAACGAGCTTGGTTCAAATGCATCCCTTGTTAGAACCACATGCCCCCCAGTGGTTCTCATATAACTTTGCTAACACTGGAAAGAAGTTGCAGCCAGCGTGAGCATGGTGTTTGTAGTGCTTTGTTTTGAGTAACTTACTGGGTATTTCAGGATTCAGCAAATGCTGATAATTTGTGGGTAACTGCTGGAAGCAGAGAAAACCAACATTTAATGGATACTTACTAGGTAATGATTGCTTTACATCTGTTATCATTCACTTTAATCTTCCCAAGAACCCTGCTGTTTGAATATTACCATCTCCATTTTGTGCACCAGGAAACTTGCTCAAGGTTGCATCTTAGCAGGGGACAGATTCTGAAGCAAGCGCTACTCCCTTTGTACTTTTGTGGTCTCCTGTGATGAGATGTTTCCATTGACATTTCTGGTCCTTCTTGACAACATTTGGCCTTTTTGGGGTCTAAAAGAATAAAAGTTTTTCCATTGTGTTCATCTTTATAAATGTCATTAACAAAGAGATTGCCAGTGATCGTACATATGGGGCTGTGGCATGGAAAGGTGAAGGTTGCAGGACAATGTAGGTGGTGTGTCCTTACCGGTCTATTACATGGTACCTAAAACAGCTAGTCTGTGGAGAACACCAACGGGGCAGAGAGGAAGCTCAAGCATTTAGAGCCCCTGGAACATCTCCATGTCTCCCCACAGGCGACATCACTAATTCTTTGGACCCTTGGTCAACTACTATCTTACTGGACTCTACAGCCACCATGGCATCCAGAGAATTCACTGCATGTGTGGGTTCTCAGTCAATGTTTGTTGAATGAAGTAATGGTTCAATAATGGGGAAATCAGTAGAGACTCTGAGTGCAAATCACACCCCTCAAACACTCATCTACTCTCATAACTCTGCTACATTTACCACTACAGTCAGGGCTTCATTTGTTTTGCTTAAACCTTGGTTCCCTGGTAAAGACCAGATACTCTGCAAAGTGGTAATACTGAAAATCTGCTTTGTCATTTGTTTCTATGTATCAGGATCCCACCCTCTTCCCCCACTTAGAATAGTGTCTACATGAGGAAAAGTATGGGAAGAGGAGAATGGAAGGAGGGAAGATAAATTATAGTAGGCAGAGTATGGTTGCCCACATAAATCCTTGTCTAAATGCCAGAACCTGTGAATATGTCACAAAGCGAATTAAGGTTGCTAATCAGCTGACCAGAAAAATGTGGAAATCAGCCTGGATTTTCCAGGTACACACAATGGGATCACAAGTGTCCCTAGAGGCAGGAGATGGAGGCAGATGAATCAGTGTCAAAGAGATGCACTTGAGTAGGACTCAGTCCACCGTTGCTGCCTTTAAAGATGGAGGAAGCAGGCGTGAACCAATGCAGGGGCCCCCTAGAAGCGGGAGAAAGACCAGGAAACAGAGCTTTCCTAGAACTTCCAGAATGGACACAGTCCTGCACACAGCTTGATTTTAACCCAGTGAGACCCTTGATTTTAACCCAGTGAGTCCCACGTCACACTTCCGACCTCCAGAATGGTAAAAGAATACATTTGTGTCGCTTTAAGCCACAAACGTGTGTAATTTGTTAGAGCAGCAATAGATAACCAGTTTGTTTTTGAAAAGCCTGGGCTTGGAGTTGAGTTGCCCATGTCCACTTCCTACAGGTGGAACAAAGATTGGTTGATGCCTTCCCTGGGCTGGCCTGAATTGTGAGTGAATTATCTGGGATTCCATCTGGGTTTAAGAAGGCTACTTGGTTCACGTTGTTAGTTATCTCACGCGTTGGGAAAGAAGGGGCCCAGGAGGAGAGAACATCAATTGTGCAGCTCGGGTAGGGAACTAACCGTCCTCATTGAGCAGGCAGGGAAGAAAAGACAATTGAGCTCATTTTGTGACTATTTAGTCTATAAAGTCACCAAGGAACTGTTGGAGTGGGCCAGGCGAAGCAGCAATTGGATAAGGGTTCAGAAAATGCCTCCTTCGATCCTGCATTTGAGATTCCACAGGCATTTAAAGTGTTCTTTGAACATGGAGCACATTTTATTTAAATTCCTAGCACAGCTGCAGAAAGTGTCTTAGCATTTTTGTTTTGGTTTCAAAGTTTGTTCTTGACCGGCTAATAATGGCAGCAGCTCAGCTGGAGGGAAGTGTATGAGCCTGCAAACGCATGTGCTCACACACATGGATTTCCAACAGCCCCCCAAGCTCTTTGCAGGAAGGGGTGAACTGGCTGGGGGTTCATGTCTGCAGTTTTGTCTGCATTCTGTAATTTAATTGACTTACAGTGGCCTGTTGTAAATGTAAAAATAAATTCAAACAATTTTTGTCTTTACTATGTGCCAGGAAAAGTGTTAATCAAGTTACAAATGTTAAGTCATTTACTACTTAAAAAGTATAAAATAAATAATATCACTATGCCCATTTTGTAGAAAAGAGTCGGCCATGTATCTTCCCTTTGTAGAGAGATAGGCAGGGCCTCTAATCAACTCCTGTTTAAACCTGATACTTCTTGGCTTTGCCTGAAAAGTCCTTACTCTATTTGAGTTTCAAGAGCTTGGGTTTTTCTGGATGAGATCTCTGGACTGTGGGATTGTATGCAGGATCCCAGCTGGCTTTGCAAATTAGCATATCTTGCAGACATCTTAGCTCATTTGAAAAGCCACGTTCAACTCATCGCTACAACTCGAGCTGAAGTGGACATCGGGATTCCACATGCAGGACAGTGAAGGTGGTGACTGAAAAGCTGGGGCTCGTGAGTCCGTCTGCAGAGTGGGCTTCTTTCCCTTGTTTACATGACCTGGCTGTGAACTCTTCCGAAGGACTCACTGAAAATATTTTCAATATTAGGAAGAAACAGTTGGAAGACTTGATAAAAGGTATTCATTCATGAACGTGTTTCCCAGCCAGATAGGAGTGGTGAGTGGATAAAGAACAAATTCTCATCACCTTGTGGGCTCTACAAATCACTTCATTAAAGAAGAACAGATGCTGGAGATTGCTCCTTAAAACCGAAGTTACTTACCTCATTTTGGTTAAGAATTAATTCTCAGTGTCCAACGTTACCAGGCAAGATGGCTAAATACTCCTGACAATGTACAGGTTTGAATGGGTTTTCTCGGTCTCTGTTAACATGCCAAGCAGAAACTGGAATCATCTGCGTGGCAGTGATGGATCTCGGAGCCATGGTTCCCAGACCAGCAGCTTTTAAAAGCTGGACCAGGAAACTGGATAGAGATGCATCTTTCCAAACCCCACCCACGCCTACTGAATCAGAGACTCTCCTGGGGGAGAGGCCCAGTGCCTGTTTAAATAAATCCCCCAGGGGCTGCTACTGCAGCCTCAAGTTTGGGAACCACTGCCCTCAAGGGACATCCCACGTCCCTTCATTCGTGGTCATCATAGAATTGTCCACCCTTTTCACTGAGGAGCTTATAGTCAAGAATGTGTTTTAGGTAACTTAATTAGATTTATCATTACATGTTTCATTAAAAAAACCATATCTTTTAAAATTTAAACTCATATTCATTAGGTTCATTTCACAGATACCTTCTATTTCTGTCAAGAGATCGTCAGTGTTTCATTCATGGTAATAATAATAAAGTTAGTTGAGAAAATTGAATATTTTAAGAAAGAAAACTTTTAAGTTATAATAGGACAACTGGTACAGTTTGTCTTCCTTTTTTATATATCTCCTATCCTGAATACACATTACTGTTGTCATCAGAAAACAACACATGTTCTAAATATAAATGAATCAATAGGATTAAAAATGTTCTGGGTGGGGTTAGGTGGCTAAAGAAGGGAAAGAATGCTGATGGGAAGCGGATGCTACTGTTGTTTTTTCCGTTTTTGCAATTAGAGTTGGCCTGAATCACTAACGGCATTTTAGCATCAAAAATGCACCCGTGACTATAGAGTGAGGCGGGTGCTCTTCAAAGCGTGTTAGACTGGACGATTTAAAAGCTGTGCCAACACAGAGGAGTTTAAAAATATTTGTTCACTTACTTTTCAAGTTGTGTGCAGTAAAACTCTTTCTTTGTGGTGTGCAGTTCTATGAGTTTTGACACATGTATCGAGTCATGTATATCTCCCCACAAGTAGGATGCAGAACATACCAACACCTCCCTGAAGTTCCCGCGATGGCCCCTTTGTGGACGCCCCTCCCCACATCCTCAGCTCCTGGCAGCCACTGGTCTCTGCCCTGTCCTGTTGCCTTTTTCAGAATGTCACATAGATGGTCATACGTGACATATGCAGCCTTTGGGTCTGGCTTCTTTCACATAGTTAAGTGTATTTGTGACACGTCCAAGTTGTTGCATGTATGGATAGTTTGTTTTTTTTTTAATTACCGAGTAGTAGTCCATCTATGGATATCACAATTTATGTTCCAGTTCGTTTGTTTCCACTTTGGGACAATTATAAGTAAAGTTGCTCTAAACATTCAGAGATAGACTTCTATTTTTTTCCTTTTGCGTGAACATGTTTCCGATTCTCTTGAGTAAACACCCAAGGTTGGGATTGCTGGGTCACATGCTAGGTGTATGTCTAGCTTTATCAGAAACTGCCAACATGTTTCCCAAGTCTGCAGCGCCTTGCACCGCCACCAGCAATGCGTGAGTGTTGTAGTTGTTGTCCATTCTCATCAGCATTTGGTATGGAGAGTCATTTTTTTATTTTAGCCATTCTATTGGGTATGTAGTACTTTTAACTTGCATTTTTTTAATGGCTGCTGATATTGTTTTTTCTGCATGTGTTTATTTGCCATTTGTATTTCCTCTTTGGTGAAGTGTCTGTTCAAGTCATTTGTCCACTTTTTTTTGAGTTGTTTGCTTTTTCACTGTTGAGTTTTGAGAAATGTTTGTATATTCTAGATATAAATCTTCTGTCAGCTATGTGATTTGCAAATATTTTCTCCCAGTTGGTCTTTTGTTCTCTCATTCTCTTAAGATAGAGAAGATTTAAAATGAATTATTTGAAGTCCTCGCATGTCCCTTGTGGAAACAAATGAAGACTACCTAAAAGATAAGGAAAGCAGGGACTATTTATTCAGACCACAGTACACTAAGGGAGTCAGTCACTGCTACATGCGTTTAGCAGAGGCTCATAGGTGGCTACAGGAGTGGGAAAGTTGTAGTGAGAAACGGAAGGCTTTAGGTAGGTCCCGATGGGAGCTGCAGCAGGGGAATCTGGAATCAGGCGAACTAGAAGTGGCACGTCTTATGTGACTGTTCTAATTGGCATATTTGCCTTTGTCTAGTTGGTCTTGAGTTGGAAGTGGGTGAGATGGGGGAGATTAGAACCTGGCAATCATTGACCAAATCCCGATTGCCTGGGACTGATTGAGGCCAAGAAGGGGCTTGGCTTTCTGGTCTGGCTGCTGCAGAGACGGGGGTCAGAGTTCCATTACCATGTGCGGCCTGGCCATTATCCCATAGTATATCCGGCCTCACACTGTGTCAAGTGGAGCCATTGGCATGGCTTCCCATGGGCTCCCCCTGTGGCCGGTCCTTGAATAAGGCATGATGACCTGGATAGAGATGAGCTAGGGAGATGGTCAGAGACATGCTACTGACAGGGTTGGCATAAGCTGAACTGAGCCAGGTGTGGGGATTTAAGACAGTTGTGGGTGGCAAGGCCCAGGGTTCTGGAAGGAGGACAGCCATTCCTGTCAGTCCTTTAGGGGCAGGAGCCTCTTCCTCTAGCCCTGCTGGCACTCTACTTGGCTGATGGTGGGGGTGGGGCAGGAGCAGTTTGCCTTTTCTTTCTGCAGCCCTGCCTGGGTGGCGTGCAGCCCTGCCTGGGTGGCGCTTGGGGTGGCTGTGCCCCTGACCTGGTTCCTCATGGCAGGTGAGCTCCAGCTCCCTGAGCCCAGGGTGGAGAGACCCCTTCTGGAGGGGAGCCTAAGTGAACCCAGGCTCGGATATCTGAGGA
>PVIY010022075.1:0-42165 GCA_004026745.1 Myrmecophaga tridactyla
TTCATCAGTATTACTCAAACAGGTCTGGGTCAGAGACCCATGAAGGGGTACACACCCATTCCACAGGGCCCAAGGGAGAAGGTGAGGTCAAGATGCTTGAAAGCCTTTAATTCTGCTCCCCAAGTGTTCACTTTCCTGGCCTACCCAGCTGACCCTCTTCAACCGAAAGCCTTTTAGATGTCTTCCAAGAAGTGTGATTTCTTCTCTTGCCAGCAGATCGTGGTCTTCAGCAACTGATTCCCCTCAGCTGTCAGAAGGAAGTCTGTTTTTCAGTGTTGGCACCAATGAGGTGTCCAGGCCAGGCAGGCTGGGTTGAAATCTTGGTGATCCCAGCAGTGCAAATTTGCTGGCCCAACTTTGGCGCAGTCCTAAATCAGTTCCTGTGCTATTCTTGATAGAGTGAACCTCTGCTGCCCTTTAGTCTGAAGTTGCCTGCCCACCTGAGTCTAGAGAATCAGAGGCTTTCTGCCCCAAGAGTGGGGGATGCATGCCAGAAGCTAGGGCTAAGGGAGTTACTTAGGATCTCTCACTGCAACTTCTCTGTCTCTACATCCCCCACTTTCCTGTGTGCTGCAGGGCACTCCCCTCAGTCTCCATATCCCCAGATCCATTGCTATGGACAGTTTCTACCTGACCCCTTATTGTTCTGGGAGAGAAGTGAGCCCAGCCTTTTCCTAATCAGCCATCTTGGATCTCCCAGGGGCAAATTCTTAACCCCAAGGTTGAGACTAGCCAAGCTTGGCTATACCTTTATTTCATGATCTGATGGCAAAGAGATAGGTTATATCAGAAAGACAGAAAATAATGAAGAAAAACATAGATGGACAACCAGAGTCCCATCTCCTGCCTCCTGAGATGCAGAAAACATTATTGCAACAGTGGCTATGCACAAAAACCAGAAGTGGCCAATGTCCAGTATGCAAGAGCCAATGAGTTTGATACCTGCATACTGATACTTGTAAAAGAAGCAAGAAAATGCAAGACAGGACTTGAGGGATCTGGATTAGGTTCATTCTTAGGCTGCATGTTTCAGGGGGCTCAGTGAGCCTTCAGAAATAACATCAAAGAACAACCCAGAGTCATTTAGTTTGGTTACTCATATGTGAGGGCAATAGTCATGAATAGACTCATTGTTAAGGCAAGGTTTATAAAAATAAGAACCTTAGGCTGCAGGGAAATAGTAAATCTTTTTTTTTTTTTAATCCTTGGGCAAGTAGAGTTAACTGAAAATTAGCAAATAAGAACAGTTTGCTTTGGAGGGGGCTGACAAGTTTTGTCAGGGAAAGTATATTCAGTTACTTAATGGATTTATGTGAAACCTTGTGACTTCTGCTGTGGAGTATAACTGATTGCTGTCTATGTAATGGTGGCTAGGATCCTTCCTTGGCTTTTCCACCTTAGTTAAACTCAGCTTCTACCGTTTCCATTATTATAAATCCTCAGGGAAGAATTCTAAAGTATTTCTTCTTGCCTAAGGGTCTACTTCATTTTCTTTTAATATTAAGGTCCTATAATTTTATTATATTTAAATGGATTTATTGTTATGGTAAGGCTAAAAAATTCAGGAATAGTATGGGAATATAGGTGAGGTGGTTGGGTTCTGAAGTCAGACTGACTTGATGTGACATCCATTTAACTATCTTTCACATAGCTCATTTTTTATACAAGTTTGTTGGATTGAATGGTTCTTGACAATGCGCATTTTGGGTAAAAGTTTTATCTTTCTTAGGGACCCATTTCAGTACTTTCCTTTTCATCAATTATTCTTCAAGTTTATGAAATAGTGACTAGAATTAGAGTTGACATGCCATTTTTTAATCACAGAAATGCTTCCATGATTCACTCCTGTAATGTACTTGTGTGGTAGGAAATAATAATGACTATCACAGTCATTATACCTGTAACATAAATATGTGTTTTTTTCATAACTATTAGCCTCTAATAATGAAATTAAGGTTCCTTTTATTTATCATATTTACCTCATACAGAAGTTTTTAGTGCGGTAGCTTGAATTATGTACCCCACAAAAACATATTCTTGGTTTTAGTCTGCATTCTCACAGGACTGTGAGCCTATTAATAAATGCGTTCTCTTGATAATGTTGTTCTATTTGAGGAATTGGCCAAATTGGGTAGGCATTAATCTGATTCACAGAGTCCTTCATAAGCAGAAGAAATTAGGACATCATCAGAGAAAGCCAAATGGAGGAGCCAGAAGCAGTCAGTGAGAACCCTAGAGAGAGAGGAGAAGACACAGCCATGTGATGAGAAAGCCAAGGAACCCAAGGATTGCGGGCCGGCCAGAATGCTATGACAGCAGAGAAAGCAAGCCTTCTAACCAATGCCTTGATTTAGACTTCAGGCCTCTGAAATCATGAGCCAACAAATTCCTGTTGTTTAAGTCAAAGCCAGTTTGTGGCATTTGTGATAGCAGCATAGCAAAACAAATTCAGTTAGGATTAAGTAAGTTGATAACAATAATTGCTGTATAAGCATTAGCTATTGTAAGAATAGCAATCAAGCAGGTATACAATAATGTGACAAAGCTATAACAACTACCTAGGCTGAATTATATCAGTGAGGTACTGGACAATAGAGGGAGGAAATTCACTACTGCTTGAATAAAAGTGCCAAGTACTATTTTAGTTATCCTGCTGTCTTTTTAGAAAAAAGCTTGAATTGAGGTCTTTGTGGCTACTCATTTTAAAGGTATGCTCATGTGCATTGTATTATTTAATTCTTATATGTTTCCCCAGAAAATTCTTAAATATATAATGTTCTTCTGAGCTCTGGACTTGTACTTCTAACATCTACTTAGACATGTCATAAGCATCTCAATCCTAAATCAAATACCATGCAATATGTTGGCTTAAACAATGGGAATTTATTGATACATGGTTTCAGGCAAGGAGAAGTTCAAGATCAAAGTGTCATAAAGGCAGTGTTTTCTCCCAGAAGACTGTGGTATTCTGGGTCTGGTTGGTGGTCATTCTTGTCCTAGGCTTCTCTGTCACATGGCAATGCACATGGCAGCCTTTTCTAGCTTCTCCCTTCTTTTCCAGGTTCTGTTGACATTCAGCTTCTGGCTGCTTCTTCTGGCCTTGTTTCTCCATGACTTTCCCTTTAAGGTCTTCAGCGATAGGATTAATGCCCTTCATGAGTAAGTTGGGCCACGGCCCAACTGAAATGACCTCATCAAAAGATCCTATTTACAATGGGTCCACATCCATGGGAATGGATTAAGTTTAAGAACATGTTTTCTTCAAGTCAACACATGCATCATGATTAAGTGGGATTTATCCCAGATATGCAAGCATGGCTCAATATAAGAAAATCAATTTTCATATACCACATTAATAGCATGAAGGAAAAAAAAATCCACATGATATAACACAGAAAATGCATTTTTAAAAAGTCCAACTCTCCTTCTTGATAAAACACTTAGAAAACTAGAAATAGAAGGAAACTTTCTCAATATGAGCACTGTTTGAAGCCCTTCCACTTTCTTGACATATCGCTGCTTACTTATTTCTTAAATGAGGGGTTTATTGTCTTTATAAACTATTTCAATTTCTGATTTGTAATGGGTGGTTATAGGAGCAGGCCTTTTTTATATTTTAACCTTAAAGGAGAAATACTGGTAAATACTCATCTTTAAAAGGCAATCAATCAAAGGAAATAGAAAGGAGGTTGAAAGAATTAAAAAAAGATTGATGAATCTTTATCTTATTTTATTTCTCTGTAGCACTGAATACTGTTAACCACTTCTTTTTAAAATTACCTTTCCATTGAATTTCATAGTATTAAACTTTTCTTGTTCTCTACCCTCTACTACACACATGTTCCTTAATCTCCTTTCCTGGTGCCTCTTTCTCTGATGCCTATTAAATGTTGGTTTAACATAATCCTATACCTTATCTTATATAAGGTTCTTTAAAAATGGAGGATTGCATATGGATCGTCAACTGAGGTGCTTGGGAGATACACTTTTAAGGAAGTAAGGACAGCAGTATTGGGAAGAAGGAGAAGATGACTCTCAGTGCAGTTGGAACTGAGCTGAGAACTCAGCCAATTCTAAGGAAAGCTCTAGAGCTGGGGTAGCCCTTCAGAGCCATCCCAAGCTGAGGCAAGTAGGTTGGGCCTTTATCCCTGCTTTAGCTGGTTATCATCTGCAGGTTAACTACTAAATGAGGCAGTTCCCCACAGCCAAGACAATGTCAAATGAGGGACGCAGCTGAGAATCATCAAGGCATATCCCTACCAGCTAGGAGATGGGTGTATGGATGTTGAAGAGGAAATCTAGGTGAAGTACCACAGTGTCAACTACATATCCTAAGCCTTTTCCTCTTTTCTACTTATTAGCTTCAACTGACCCCATGATTAATTAATTTATAACTTTAGTCTCAATCTTTTTCTCAAGTCCAATGTATTTCTAATTATCTAATAGTGGTTTGGATAACTTCTAGACATTTAAATTATGTTTTAAATTTAAAGTGTTAAAATGTATCTTCCTCCCCCAGTAAAACCTATTTTTCATTTAACCTTCCCTGATGGCATCCCAATGCTTTCTTTATTCTTCCTCCTCAAGTCCAATTGGTCAGCAGGTCCTACAGTGCTACTTCCTCAGTCCTATTCCCATTAGCTGTCACGTGGACTCTTGTAAGATGCTCCAACTTTCTTCTACCATTCTCTAACTTATTTTCCTTAGGACCACCAAAGATTATCTTTCCAAAATGAAAATTTGATCAGATGTCTAACTTTAAAACTTTCCCTGACTTGTTCTCATTTACAGGAGAACAATTACAAGAACAATTGCATAATTGAGAAGGATCTTTACCTCCTAACCCCAGATGATTTCTCCATCCTATTTCCCTTTACTATGTCATACTCTGTCACACCACCATGTCTTTCCATAAACTGATCCCTCTACATTTAATAACCTTTTGTATCTTATCTGATTATTTCTAACCCTTTAAGGACAACTCAAATGTCACCTTTGTTGAAATTCCCAAAGCTTCTTTTTGAATAAAGCTGTCTCTCCTTTGTGACGACTGCACACACCTCTTATATAATATAATCCTAATAAATAAAAGGCTGAGACCCTACATGGCCCAATCTCTGCAAGGGTTACATATTAAGAAGTATGGTGTAACACCACAATTACTAAATAAATAGAATTCTAATTTTATTTATATATCTCAAAAAAAAATACCTGTAGGGTATTCAATTTATAATCCGTGACTATGATCTCTTAGTTCCCTTCCCTTTTTTTCTATTTATCTGTCATTATCTTCCATCCTGAGGCTGTACCCAACCAAACCTCTCTGCATCTCTCCTTTTATTCTTCTTTCCTTATTGGGGGTGGGGTGGGGGAACCCACAAATGCAGTTCTTGTTTTTCTCACCTTTTCTTTTCTTTTTTACCCTTTTTTATCCTTTACCTTCCTTTTTTCTCTCCCCTCCCCTCTTCTTTTTGTTTGTGCAGCTTTATTGAGATATAATTTACATACCCTAAGATTCACTCTATTAGAGAGTACAATCTTAGTCATTTTTTGATATTCACAGAATTGTGAATTGATCTCAGCTATCTAATATTCGAACATTGTCATCACCACAAATAAAAACATCATGTGTCCATTAGCAGACATTCCACATTCTCACCTCCTCCTGACTCCTGGCGGCTACCATTCTACTTTCTGTCTCTATTGATATACTATTCTGAATATTTCATATGAATAAAATCATACAATACGTGTCCTTTGAGACTGGCTTCTTTCAGTAAGCATAATGTTTTTGAGGGTCATCCATGTTATAGCTTGTACCAGTACTTCATTCCTCTTTTATAGCTGAATATCTCATTAAATGGATATACCATATTTTATTTATCCACTTGTCTATTGATGGACATTTGGGCTATTTCCATCTTTTGGTTGCATGTATTTGCATACAGTCTTTGTGTGCATGTGTGTTTTCATTTCTCTTGGGTACCCCAGGAGTGGAATTGCTGGACCATATGGTAACTCTGTATTTAACATTTTGAGGAACTGTAAATTGTTTTCCAAAGAACCTGCATAATTTTACACTCCCATAAGAAATTTATGAAAGTACCAATTTCTCCACTTCTTCCACAATGCTTATCTTATTAATTACTGCCTTCCTAAGAGGTGTGGTATGGTATTACATTATAGTTTTGATTTACATTTCCCTGTTAACTAATACTGTCAAGCACCTTTTCATGTGTTTATTGCCCATTTATATATCTTGTTTGGAAAAATGCCTATTCAGAGCTTTGTTTCATTTCAAATTGCATTAATTTTCCTTTTATTATTGAGTTGTAAGATTTTTTCATATCTTCTGGATACAAGATTTTTGTCAGATATGTGACTTCCAAAAAGTTCTATGCTGTGAGTTGTCTTGATTTTCTTGATGGCCTCTAGTGAAGCACAAAAAGTTTTAATTTTAGCAAAGTCCAATTTATCTATTGTTTTCTTTTGTTGCTCATGCTTTAGTGTTATATCTAAGAATGCTTTATCTAACCCGAGGTCTTGAAGATTTATTCCTGTTTTTTCCTAAGAGTTTTATAGTTTTAGCTAATATATTTAGGTTTAGACTCCACTTTGAGTTCTTTTGTCTGTGGTGTGAGGTAGAGACCCAGCATCATTCTTTTGTTTTTAATTAATAGACTTTATATTTTTAGAGCAATTTTAGGTTTACAGAAAAATTGAACAGGAAGTACAGAGTTCCCATGCATCCCACCCACCCTGTTTTTCCTATTATCATCATCTTACATAAGTGTGGTACAGTTGATGGATTGATATTGGTACATTATTATTGACTAAAGACCATGGTTTACATTGTATTGCACAGCTCTATGGGATTTGACACATGCATAATGTTGTGTATTCACCACGCCTTAACTACAGAATGATATAGAGTAGTTTCACTGCCCTAAATATCCTCTGTTTCTTTCACCTGTTCATCTTTCCCCTTCTTCACCTGAATCCCTAATAATAGATTTTCTTTTGAATTTTCTCTTTAGTTTGCTTTTTCCAAAAGGTCATGCAATTGGAATTTTATGGTATATATTGTTTTCAGACTGTCTGCTTTCACTTAGCAATATGCATTTGAGGTTCCTCTATGTCTTTTTGTGGCTTGATAGCTCATTTTTAAAATTGTTGAATGATATTCCATTGTATGGATGCAACACAGTTTGTTCATCTATTCACCTGATGAAGGATACTTTGGTTGCTTCCAACTTCTGGAATTATGAACCAAGATGCTGCAAACATTCATATGAGGGCATTTATGTGCTTATAAGTTTTCAAATTGGATAAATGTGCAGGAGAGCAATTGTTGGATCACATGGTAAGACAATGTCCAGCTTTATAAGAAACTGCCAAATTGCCTTCCAAAACAGCTGTATTATGATGGCTTCTTTTGAACAATAGAAGTCTAGGGAATTACTGTTCTGACTCAGATAGACACACTTGGCCTAATTCCAATACCATTTTCATTCTTTTGCATGTGGATATCCAGCTGTGATTGTGTCTCTTATATCTTATGGCATATCAAAAGCAAGGAAAGTCTGTGATTTTTCAAAATTTGAGTCCATTGGTCTTTGTTATTGTTAGAAAGGTCTTGTATTCTAGAATCAATTGCTTGGTGATTTAATTGAAGATCTTCTACTTTTTGTAAAATATCATTTTCCTTCTTATTTTTATCTCATAATTTTCTAACCTAATTGCCATGACTGAAATGATGCTTTCTTTTACCACCTATCTCAGTTTGCTAGGGCTGCTGTAGCAAAATACAGATTGGCTGGCTTACACAATAGGAATTTATTGTCTCACAGATTTATTGAGATATAATTTACATGCCCTAAAATTCACCCTTTTAGAGTGTAAAATCTTAGTCATTTTTTATATAGTCACAGAATTATGAAATGATCTTGACTATCTATTTTAGAACATTTTCATCACCACAAACAAAAACTTCGTATGTCCTTAGCAGTCAGTTCCCATTGACTCCTGTTCTCCTGGAAAGAAAGTAGGATTTCCTGTCTCCTGGAAAGAAAGCAGGATCATGCTTCCTCTGAAGTCTGTGGAGTTTTGTTGGTGGCTTGGTGGCAATCCATTACTAAATCTCTGCCTCTGTTGAATTGCCATCTCTCTCTTCATCTTTCTCCTCTTGTCTCCTACTTTTCCAAAATTTCTCTACTTATCAGGGCTCCAATTAGGGCTCCTCCCTGATTCAGTTTAACCTATGCCTAACTGAAAGCATCTTCAAAGAACTTACTTATAAATAGTTTCAACCAACAGGACCAGAGGTTAGGACTTGAGCATTTTTTTGCCGGGGACTAGACTCCTTCCATATAAATTACTGCTGCATGTGAATGCAAGAATCCAAGCCATTTATAGCTGGTCTGAATTACAAGCTTAGATTCTGCTAAATAATTAAAATAATGTTTAGTCAACATTGATTTTGATTACAGGTGATGGATTTCATCATGTCTTTTTTTGACTTTTGAGGAAGCTTCTTTTAAAATTTTCTATGTTTTTGCTGCAATTGCCAACTTACTATCTTTAGTTTTTTTTATACAACAAATGACTTTTTAGTTTGCTTTGCTGCAGTAAATTACAATTATCATTCATTGTGAAATTTGGTATATATCTTATATATCTTATTGAAGTTCCTTTTTTCTTTACCTCTCCAATCATAGTACTAACTTTTGTATCTTTGCATGATTCTGCATTATATTATCCATAATATAAAATTAAAAATGTCCTTATAGTTATTTATATTTTTAACTAGAAAAATAATGTAATTATGATTAAAATAGGCATTTCAATTTACTTACCAATTATGATTTATATAATGCTCACTCGAAATTGTGCTTTCTGCATAAAATGTTCAAATAATCATCTTGCAATGTTACATTTGTGCATAGAAAAAATTCCTTGGAACTGAATTGATATGTTAACACTAACTAGATTGGTAATGTGTTTGTGTTTAATAGGAGAAATGATGCTTGATAAACACACTTCTACACAACAATAGCATTTTTGGGATTAATAATGTGAAATGTGGAGCTACCCAAATAATAAAGACGTGTTCAACAGAAAATATTTTATACTGTTCAATTTTTAAATTTAAATTGATTAAAATTTAATTTAATTTAAAGTTAACTTCTTTAGTCACACTAGCCATGTTTCAAAAATTCAAAAGCCACATGAGGCTAGTGACTACTGTCTTAGATAGTGCAGGTCTAGAGTAGAACATAGTAAACACTCAGTAATTATTTGATGAATGATGTAATGATAAGTCTAATTATGCCCTTATTGCTTTACTGTCCAAATAAGCCTGGGCTTCCTGCATTTGTTCTTTTTTCACATTTTCTCGTGTCATTGTCATTCTTCCTTTTGACTGGGTTATTCTCCTATTCCCTATTTTCACTTGTGAAAACATGATCTCTTTGAGGGAAATATTCCTTTTTTCCTCCACCTCACATTGAGCTCTTTTATACATCAACTTTTAGAGCATTTGTTAACTATTATTTACATGACATTTGCTTTGCAGTATAGCTATTAATATATGTTTCTTAGTTTCTCATCTGGATTTTGAAGTCCTTATTGACAAATATATTAATAATAAAAATAAGAACTATACCAGCAAAACATAACTAGCCATTTATTTAATGATTATAGTGTCTCAGGGACTGTGTTTATCATTTTACATATCCTATATCATTTAATCCCTTCTGCAAATCTTAATAAAGGATTTTATTAAGAAAATTATAATTTTCTGCATTCTAGATCAGGACCTAGGTCTTGGAGGCTAAGTAACAAGTTTAAGTTCACATACCTAGTAAATGGTGGAGGCAAAAATCTTCAAACTCTAATCTGTCAGATTCTCTTAATATGTATATTTATATTATTTTATAAATATTACCTTGGAAAAGGACATAATATGATATAACATGTATTTATTGTTTACTATGTGCCAAATCTTATTCTGACTGCTTTTCATGTATGGAATAATTTAGTTCTTACAACAATGTCCTGTAGCAGAAGCAATAATCACCGTCACTTTACAAACATTTGTTAAGTAATTATTACATGCCAGGCACAGTGCTAGGGATTTAAAAATGAATAGAATATAGTGTGTGTGTGTGTGTCTTCAAGGAGCTTAGTCTACTAGAATGGAAAAATAAGACTCTTTTGTCATTGGAATGAAAGTTATTAATCTCAAGTACCACCACCACCAAACAGTAAGAATAACCAGGGCTACTTGTTTTCTAGGCACTATTCTAAGTGTTTTGCAAGCATTCATTCATTTAGCCTCACAACAACCTTGGAAGTCTATTATTATTATTATTATTATTATTATTATCCCCATTTTTCATACCAAGAAACTAAGATAAGTAAATTAGCCAAGGTCACATAGCTAAGAAGTAGAAGAATTGGCTTATGATCACAGGCAATCCGACTCCAGAACCCAAGTGCCTGAATGAATATAACTTATGAGTAGTAGACTTCTAATTTTTCTGGAACATGAATAAATGGTATTGTATATAACTCATTTAAAAACTGGCTTTAGACAATTTAGGAACCTGGAATGAACAGGAATTACAGGCATTCAGAAATGAGATTAAAGCAGGTACAGTTACTAGAATGGTCAGCAGAGGGTGAAGGAAGGCAGCATTTGTAATATGCTGCTACATTACAATGGAGCAAACTGCGTGGAACTGATTATCTTCAAAGTCCCCTGTTGCTGTCACATTCTGCGATGATCCTTGTCTGAATTTCATTAATTCATACTGCAATAGAAAACAAAAACTTTCAAAGGAGTGGCCCTTTCACAAATGCATATACACAGGATGGTTTTTAGCTGATTTAACTTGGCATTTATTTCAATACAATACTTATTGAATATTTGCTAAGAGTTTATCTAAAGAAGTAAGTGTAAGGTGATCCATATCTTTGAAGAGTTTAGGGTCTCAGTGAAGAGGCAACATAAATAAAATTTAAATGGTAATATAAAACATCATTTAAAAAGTGTTAGAGGAGGTTAGAGACAAGGGTAAGGAGAGGTCAGTGGGGCTGAAATTGAAGGGAAGACTTCATAGAAATGGTAAACTTTGTTCTGGTGCTGAAGGATGGATAGCATGTGCATAGGTAGAATATCTTAGAAAGGTTTGTCTTAAAGTTAAATTAAATTCCCGAAGAATTCATGAGTTGTTTTCATGAGTTATTTTCAGTGAACAAGGCACTATCCTAAGCACTGCAGAGAAAACAAGCCTAGAATGCAGTGAATCAGTCACTGACTTAAGGGACTCACCAATACCCAAGCAGTAATAGTAAAAAGGAAAACTATTCTAGACAAGTTAACAGGATGCTCTAAGGGAGGCTCCAAAAGCTGAGAGCAAAACTATATGTGCCTCTCATTTTAAAGAGAGGTACCAGGCCATTCGTGCAGGACTTTTATGGGTCATGGTCCTAAACTAGTTCTGCCAACCTCAGTTCTTCACTCCCCTGCAACTGACATAATAAGTTGAGGTGGAAGAGAAAGAGATTTCTTTGAAGAGGAGTGATGATGGAGTGTTTTGCCTTTCACCCACCATACCGCCTCCCTCATTGAAGAAATAGAAGGGGCAGTGTTCCTCTGTAGTGGAAATTGCTCAAATAGACAAAATGGAAAACCTGTGCACTGCAGGGCAGGCTTAGAAAAGAGGAGGTTGCTCCAGTGCTGACATAGCAAGAATTTCAAGGTCTGGATAAAACAGGCCCCTGCATAGCAGGAGTATTGCTTCCTATTGGTATTCTAAGTTGTTTCTGGGTGTTGGTTTATCCAGGGTCATGAAAGTCAATGAATCCATATCCTTCTCTGACCTGGAAAAGTGGTAGTGTGCCAATTCCACTGTACTTCAGTTGGGCTTCTGTGGGATATAAGTAGCATGAGAAGCTGCAGCCACTGACCTCTTTTTATTTTATTTTCATCAACAACATAGTTTATTTACTGCTTTAGGAATAGATAGAAGTAAAGGCAACCTGTATACAGGCAATGTTGTCTTTTCATTTGTTCTTGAACTTGGACAAGGCTAATAGCCCAGTAATACTTTAAAAATGGCAGGATAGGACACAAATACAACCCTCTCTTCTCAAGTCAAAGAGAGGGCTTTTAAGAGGGCCATTTGGAGAGCTTGATGTATGTTTCCATGAATTTGAGAATATCACCAGTGAATGTTCTAAAGGTAAGATGCTATAGCTGGAACTGCTTCTGTCTGGCAGTAGGAAACAGGCAGCTGCTTTGGGAGTGGATGGCACTTTCTCCCTGGCAGAGTAAAGGTTCATGCTTTTGAGAACTTGATGTAGACTCTGTGGGCATGATTCTCAGCAAGAGAACTGCCTGAGGGAAAAAAAGAACATGAACAAAGGAGAGCAGCTAGACAGAAAAGAGGCAGAGAAGGGAACTATAGTGGATGTGTGAGGAACCCATAAAAGTACTCTGTAAGAGGCAGCAGGGCCCTGGAGGTGGATTATAGCCATACTTACAAAAAACTCTGGGCCCCATTTCCCTGATACCTACTTTCCTGGCCCCCAGATATCAGAAACAGTGACCAGCAAATTGAGGAGATGGAGCTAGGAAGAGAAAATGAGCCAATTTTGACCCCCTACTCCACATAGACTGGGGCTAGAAGACATTTTCCATGTGAGTGGGTTTGGAGTCTGAAATTATATTCAATAAATTTTGTGGCTTCTAATTTTTTAAAAATTTCTATAATGGTGTTCTGTGGCTCTCACTTTGTTTCCCTGGATTTACATTCTACCGTTTCATCTTTACTAATGCTTTATCACCTTATCTTTTAAAATTGATTTTATGTTCTCATTAGATCCTCTATTATGAAGCACCTGCAGGAATTTTTTTTCTTTGTGGAGCTCTGCTTTCAGAATAGAATCTTCATCTGTGTTCTCCCTTCTTATATTTATTTTATTTTTTTGCTGATATGTGTTTGCATAGTTCTTATGCCTTTTCTTTTTTATCTCTTTTATGTGACATATGAGAAGCTTTGTCCAGACCATCCATTTGCTCTGCTGTGGCGTGGCTGAATTCCACTTGCTTTCTGTTACCTCAGAGTTGCAGGAGGAGGGAAGGAGTTAACCGTGGCTGTGTTAGCCTTGGTTGGAGGATTTGCACTCTACTCTCTCCTGGGATTTTATTAAATATTTTCTGTGCTAAACTCTGTTCGTCTGTTGGGGTTTATCTTAGTCACAATGAGAAATAGCACCAGGAATTGATTTCTTCCCTCAAATCCTTGTGGAGTCCTGGGAACTTTATTTCATTCAGAAAGAGTAATCTAGAATTTTGTTTTGTTTTATTTTGTTTGTTGGGTTCTCCACATCTAGGTCACTAATTTTTCTTATGCTTCCCTTTTCACATTCGCCCATTTCTCTCCAGCAGCAATTTCTATTTCCAATCTTTCTTTCCAATCCCAACTATTTTCTCCTCTGGGGAAAACAGAAAATGGAGAGTTTTGCCCCTTTATCAAGAATATGTGTGGAGGTTACTTCCCTTTGGGTACTCAGTATGCCTCTTCTCTACTCTTCCTCCCTAAGAGACTCTTGTCCTAATTATTTTCTCTTTTTTTCTTTCTTTTTGCTAATTCACTATATATTGTTGAAGATAATTAACTCTGTATGTTCATGATTTTTCTGTTATACCCTCCTTTTTTTCTCCCAGCTGGAAGATACAAAAAATGGAGAGTCCCAGTAGCTCCCTTTTCTGGTTATATATGAAGATACTTGGAAAAAGTGTTTCTCCTTCCTTGGAAAATGATTTGTCTCCTCAAGTCCTGTCCATATCTTCCCTGAATCTCTTTTTTTCCCCATGAGGGATATTAGATTTTTCTGAATCTTATACATTTATCTTTCCTGTATAATGCTTGTTTGGCTTATTATTTTAGGATATGTGCAATGCTCATCTGAAACCAGTTCTGAAAGTTCATGGAAATTTCGGTGTCTTTCTATGATCACACCAATTTTGTGAAAATGAAAACATGACCCGTTCCCTTGTTTGAATGCTTTTGACATGCTTTTGTTTCTTTTAAAACTGTTATGCCCATTGTGCTTATATAAATGAGTAGTGTGGTAGGGAAATTTTAGTTTTGTTGCACTCCAATATCTAAATTTTGAAACTTTTCTTCCCTTTTGTCAGTTGTACAATTTAAAGGCCATAATATTTAAGTGATTTTCTTGAAACCCAGCTTATTAAAGAAAGTGGCAGAGCAAAGCCATGATTTGACTCGAGACCTGTCTTTTATCCTATAATCAATATCCTATTCTGTATGTGCTCAATGGAAAATAGTCAAGATTTTTTAAATAGATGACTGATGAAATGAAACATTCATTTTAGTTTTGGGATTTTGCATGTGGTTAGGGATATGTGAGATGTATTTGCAGAAGGGGATCTATGAAAGCAACATAAACACTTAGGAAGGGTTTATAAAGTCAAACATAAAGCAATGAGGGCCTGAGGTAAAGAGAGACCTCTTTTATATCATGAAGTTTTGAGTTTGGTAATCAGGGTCTTTTTCCACATCAAGCTGCCTATCAAATTCACACATTTATAAGAATTATGTATTAAAATTGGGAAGTTTGAATTAAGAGGAAAGCCAAAGATGAGCTTCTCATCCTATCCTTTGCTATTACTGACTGTGACACCTATACAAATCCTTTCAAGTTGCTTGCTTCAATTTCATTATGCTTCAACTGAGGAAGTTGAATTAGTTGAACTTTAAGTTCCCTTCAAACTCATAGTAGAAACTAAAGTATTGTGAGTGCATGAATGATGTTCTAGAGAATAAAGGAAGACTTCCCTTCCTCATGCAAATGCAGAAACCTATGGAATCTGTTAAATGAAAAGGAAGATATTTGGGTATTATTTACAGGTATTCAATTAAAAGCATTTGTTAAATACCTGTTGTGTTGAAATTTCCTTTCTTCTTTGTAACTGGACATTCAGAGGCTCCCTAATCTGATTCCAGATTTCCCTTTCAGTCTTATCCTCCACTGCTCTAGCATAGGGGTTGCTTATTATTCAACTAGGAGCTAAGTTTCCATTATATTGACTAAAGTAAATTCTCAACCTTCATGGACCTCCTAGTCTAATGGGAAGACATACACCCACAGAGATATAAGATATAAGATAAGCAAAATAAATATTAATGATAAATGTACAAATAAGATACTATAGTCATACAAAAAAGGAGCATTTAACTGTGAGCAGGAGTTTGGGGCTTCAGGAATAAGTATATTTGTGCCACATCATAAGGGAGGAACAGTACTTGAAAAGGTCAAGATGGGAAGTAAAGAAGAATGTAGAAGAAACAGTGTGAGCCAAAGCAAAGATATGAACATACATATTTAAGGAATTGTGAAGTTTCCAATGTGGATAGACTATAGGATGTTGAGGGCAGAAGAGAGAAGGCCTGAAATGCAATCTGAGGCCAGGTAGTAGAGAACTTTGCAAGACATAGAGAGTTTGTGCTTTATTCTCTAAGCTTTCAAAGCAGAAGAATAATATGCTCTGCTCTGTTTTAAAGGAAACCAGTGAAGGCAAGGTGAGCCAATAGAGTTAAAGAGACCAAACAGGCCTCAAGGAAAAGGAAAAAAGGAAGAAGAGTCCACAGTGTGGTGTCAAGTAACAGAAAATGGGAACAGGCTAATGAAAAATAAGACCATGGAACCCCAAAAGATTTTGCCAAAAAGTTAGGCTAAGGGAACGCACATGGAAAAGGAAGGGGATAGAATTCATCACAAAGAGAGGGAAGAGAGGCACAAGGGTCAGGGTGAGGGGGCGGACTTGAAAGAGTCATAGGTCAGATCATGCCTGTGTAGGCTTGTTGAGGATTTGAGATGTTTTAAAATAAGCAATGGAACCCCATTTCAGGAATTATGGCAGGACAGTGAGATGATCAGCCTCTTCCCTTCAACAAATCCTTCACTATTTTGGCTAAACTCCACACTATATTATTTCCTCTTGTTCCTTGTCAATTTCATCAACTCCTGTGCTTTGTTATCCTTCTCTCAAATTCTCCACAAAGTTCTTCACCTAGATCAATCCAGTCACATACCTTCTCTGGTTTTATATATTGACTGGGTAAAATAAAATATTTCCCGGCTTGATTCTACTAATTCTACTATAAATTCACTGTCTTCAGCACCATCCTGGTCCTCAACAAAGACCAAGATTCTTTGATTGTTTCCTTAGTTAACCCTTTCTCCTGTGCTCCATGATAGGTACAGCAAATCATCTATTCTCCTCAGTTGATCTTTCCTACAACCTGTTCCCTCAAACAGAGAAGATAAGTTCATGTCCTACTTCAAAAAGTAGAAGCCATTAGACAGAAACTTTCGTAACTTCCTGCCACCATATCTACAAACTTACTGTATCTGTACAAATATCAGAGAATATAATAGCAGTTTAAATAATAATGTTTTTTTATATATATAAGAAGTGTGGGAACAGAGACTAGAGGGGAATTGTGATAATTTAGAATAATAATTGGGGGACTAGCATAGAAACACCAAAAAAAAAAAAATCAGTGTCACTAAATGACCTAGCATCACTGGATATAATAGGAGCTTATTATCATGCTGCTGCTATCAGTAATTTTTATTTTGGGAGTTTCCCAAAATCATAAAGCATATCAGTAAAAAAGTTGGGACTAGAAATCAGATTTCCTGATTAAATATGCTTTGATAACCCTAATCATGAGAATATTTTTGGCCAATGAAATCACAGAATGTTTAACTCCTCATAAATCATTTGCCCTGTGGCTACTTGGACATTGAGTCAGTGCATTCATTGCTCTTGGAAGGCAGAATTCACCTAGAGAAAAGGAATCTTTGCTTAGTTTTTAATCTTGAAGCCAACTTTCTTGAGTCTTTTGCAATGACTGTTGTTTTGAAATCCAGGCTTTTTGAAAAAGAAAAGACATTTCTGGCTTCTTAACTCCAAAAGTTTCCCTTTACAAACCAAAAGAAGAGTTTGTCATTCAAAACTGAGCCATAATGTATAAAGAATATAGGCTATGATTCAAGAGGAGTCCTACCATATGAAAAGTACAAAATGCTTGGGAAGGATTAAGGGGTGTGTACATGAGAGAAATAAGTAAGAGATAAGACCGTCTCTTTTACTTCCAAACGCAACCTCTAATAGAAGCCAAGAAATTGAAAGCCTCTGAGAGAAGCCCCATGTCTAAATGGGAACTGCAGATGGCAGATCACAGTAGCATAAAAATGGTGGATACCATGTTAGGCAGAACTGTAATTCTGGAGCATGACCTGTGCATGGTGTAAAAATGCTCTAGAGATTCGTGTGTGGCTCTGTGGAGTTATGAAAAAAAACAGAAATAAACATTAATGTCCTTACCAGGAGGTCACCATAGGAGGTCTCAACAGAATCCTCTGCTCAAGGGAAAATCATAGTGGTTACTGTGACTGGGCAACTCAAATTTGAGGATGAGATACAGGATATTGCTATATTGCCAAGAATCAGCAGCATCAAAGAGAGTCAGTGTAGGCCTCCTGGTCAGCAGGAGGAGATGGCTGAGCTTCTTGGGCGCAATCACTATACATTACCCATGTTGAAACATCAAACTCATCAATACCAGTTTTAGCAGTATTCACAGTTAGTATACAGCCCAATACCTAGAGCTCAGGTGAGGCAAATTATACATCAAAGAGATATTATGTGGGTGCCAGGAGAGAAGGACAATATGTAGACCAGCCATCATCCTTATCATGTTATTGCCAAATTATTATGTAAACTTTTTTTGTGCCGAGATCTGAAAAGATGTGAGAGGAAGTGTAAAGATGAGAGGGGAGAAATCTTAAAAGCTTTATCTCCGAATAGACTGAGTTTATCCTAAATTGTTTGTTATAGTTTCTTAGGGTGCTCAAGCAAATACCGCGAAATGGGTCAAGTTAAACAATGGGAATTTATTTCATCATGGTCTTGAGGAAAGAAAGTCCAAATCAAGGCATCATCAAGGTGATGCTTTCTCCCCAAAGACTGGCTGGCATTCGGGCTGGCTACTGGTGATCCTTGGCTCCTCTATCACATGGCAAGGCACATAGAGGAGTCACCCAGTCTGTCCCTTCTCTTCCTGGTTCTATTGATGTTCATCCTTTACCTTCTTGTGGCTTTCCCTCTATCAGTTTAAATTGCACTCCACTTAAAAAGGACTTCAGTAACAGTATTAAGATTCATCCTGATTGAGGTAAGAAATACCTTCTTAAATGAAGCAATCCCATCAAAAGATCCTACTTACAATGGGTTCACAGCCATAGGAATGGATTAGATTTAAGAATATGTTTTTCTGGGGGACATACACCTTCAAACTACTACATTGTTTTAGCTTTAATTGGGAGAAACTAAGGTTTTCTATTTTTTTCTTTTTTCCTCAATTTGATATTTTGAAAAATTTCCAACCTATAGAAAGTTAAAAAGTTTTATGAATATCCATATGTATCCTGGCCAAGGTTAACCAACTTTTAACATTTTGTCTTATTTGTTCCATCTATTTACCAATTATTCTCTTTCAGTCTCTCTCACCCCCTTTAGCTCTATCAATATTATTATTTTTTGCCTAACAATTTGAAAGCAAGTTGCAGGCATCATGGCATTTATCTCTCAGTATTAGGTTGAGCCAAATGAAATTGCTGATATTTTGCTACTTTTGCATGTTCAACCTAATATGTTAGTATACATCTTCTAAAATATGTAATGAAATTCTCCTATACAACCACAATTCTACCAATACACCTAAGAAAATTCACATCAGTTCAAGAATAGCTAATATATATTTTATATTTATTCTTTTCCATTTGTCTGAAAATGTATTTTATAGATGGCTTACCTTCTCCATCTGGTCCAGGATCCAAAAGAGGAAAATATATTATACATTTGGTATTTGTCTCTTTAGTCCTCTTGTCTGTTTTCATGACATTGACTTTTTTTTTTAACTTTTCTTTATTGTGAAATATAACATATATATATATAAACAATAAATTTCCAAGTATATTTTAACAAGTACTTATAGAACAGATTTTAAGGTTTGGTATGGGTTATGGTTCCATGATGTTTTTGTTTTTTCTTCTAGCTGCTCCAAGACACTGGAGACCCAAAGAAATATGAATATAATGATTCAGTAATCATACTTATTTTTTAAATCCTATCCTCTCTGTTATACTCCTCCTCTTTCTTTTTTGTGAAAAATAACATATATACTAAAAAGCAATAAATTTCAAAGTGTATCACAACAATTAGTTGTAGAACAGATTTAAGAGTTTGGTATGGGTTACAGTTCCACAATTTTAGGTTTTTACTCCTAGCTGCTCCAAGGTACTGGAGACTAAAATAAATATCAATATAATTATACTCATTTGTTAAACCCAATCTTCTCTGTGTAACTCCACCATCACCTTTGATCTTTCTCCCACTCTTTAGGGGTATTTGGGCTATGCCCATTCTAACTGTTTCATGTTGGAAGGGGCTGTTGATAATATGGATTGGGGGATGGAACTAGTTGATTTTCTGAAAGGCTGGCCCTCTGACTTCTTTTAAAAATAAAAATCCAGGGCAGTTATCTAATAGAATTCCATATTTTGGATTTGCTTGATTTGTTTCCTCATGATTAGATTTAGGTTAAACATTTTTTTGGCAGGAAAACCACATAAGTGATATTGTGTAGTATTTATTGCATTGCATCAGGATTCATATGACAGATTTTTCAACTATTGGTGACTCTGTTTGACCAATTAGTTCATTAAGGTGTTGATCATGTGAAATTTCCATCATAAAGGTACAGTTTTCCTTTTAGATAATAATTAATATGCAGCATAATATTTTGGGACCATATGAATATCATGTTCACCAACTACCTAGCATCCATTGGTTTTAACATCTATTTATAATCCTTAGTTATTAAATTGAGGTTGAAAAAAGATTTTCTAATCCTATCAATTCTTCTAAATTTATTAGCTCATGCTTTCATGGTAAAAAAATAGCTCATATTCTCTCTTTATTTTCAATATGACTATGGGTTCATACATTGTAGGTTGTTCAATGTATTATAATCTATTCCCACCATTGTTCTTTTTGATGCTCAAACTCTCATATTTCTGATCAGTGGATAATACCTTCTGACACGACTTCATTAATGTTTGAGCACTCAACTGATGTTTGACATAGCAAGTTATTCCAGGTTCACCTCTTCTTTTCCTTGCCCCAGACCTGGAGTCATTTCTCCATGGATCCCTGTGTTTGTTTTTAGTGGAGAGTGGTATTTAGAAATCAAAATTTGTGTACCAATTGTGTTCACTGTTATGAAGTGAACTGTTTATAGGTCCTTGGTTACTTTTAACTAGAGCCCTCATTGGTTTGGGTCTCATTCTGCAAATTTTAACTCTCATCCAACTCCATAACTGTGTGTAATGGTTTGAAGCTATTATGTACCCCAGAAAAGATCATGCCCTTAAAGCTAATCCATTCCTGTGACAGTGGACCAATTGTAAGTCGGATCTTTTGGTGAGTAGGTTCTTAACTTGAGAAGTGATCCACCTCGTTCAAGGTGGGTCTTAATTGTCCTACTGGAGTCCTTTATAAGAGGATAAAAGACAAGAGAAGTTGACAGACAAAAGCCCCCGGGAAGCTGAGAGAGAAAAACTGGAAGCTGAAAGCAATGAAATCCAGGAAAGGCAAACAAGCAGACACCATGTGGCAGAATTGCTAAGGATTGCCAGTAGTCAGTTTTGGGGGAGAAAGCATTATCTGTTATGCTTTCATTTGGACAGCTTCTCAGCCTCAAACCATAAATTTGTAAGTTAACAAGACCAATTGTAAAAGCAAATGCATTTCTGGTATAATGCATCTCTGTAGCTTTAGCAAACTAAAACACTATATAACTAATTTGTTAGGCTTATTCAAATGACTCATACAGGAGTCTGAGTGGTATTTTAAAGTATAAATTAGATCATATCATTTTCCCTGCTTAAAATCATCACATACTAAACTTTAGCCAATTGGCCTTCCTTCAGTTCCTATAATGCAACAGTTTCTGAAGTTAGTGGTGTTCAAGATCGTCCATTTTAATAAACCTTTAAAACTTTTGAAATTTCGCCTATGTTTTATAATGTGCATAAAATGTTAGTACAATAGTATGCCAATTTAAAAATAACTAAACATATATAGTTAGAGATATGAGGGCAAAAAGCTTTATACTGATGAAATGCCTGATCAGTATGGAATTTGGAAACCACTGCTGTAATGTTGAATTTCATGGTGGAAGCCTTTGAACATGCTATTTCCACTACCTGGAGCAATCCTCACCTCATTTTTGCCTGGATCATTCCTGCCTATCCTTCATTTCTTTGTTTAAACATCATTTCCTCAGAGGAGTTTTCCTTGGCATTCTCAATCTAAATTATGTTCTATGTTTATGTTCTATGTTCTATGTTCTATGCCTCTCCCAAGGCACCATGTTCCTTTTCTTCCCATAAGACTGATAACAGCTTAATTATATATTTATTTGGTTAATTCTGCCTCCCCTGTAAAACAGTAAATACCATGAAAGCATGGACCACATTGTTTTATTTCTCTATTTTTAAACAATAACCTCTAACAGTGACCACCACATAGTGTTACTTAATAAGCATTTGGTGAATAGATATTGAATAATTGGTGATTAAGTAGAATAGAGAAGAAAAGGAAAAGGAAAGAAAATGTAGTTTTGTCCATTGTCAAAAATATTTCAGAAAATTTAGTTGATTAATTTGTATGTAATTTATTTTGCATGCAAATTGCTCACTCATATATGAGGCTATCAGTTGGTAGATTGAATCAAGGAATAAAGTTATAAAAAGGAATTCTTTTTTTAAAAATATTTTTATTGATTAAACAACATACAAATGTACAAACATTCTTAACATACAAACATTCCATACATGGTATATAATCAATAGCTCATGATAGCATCACATAGTTGTATATTCATCACCATGACCATTTTTTTTTCAAGATTTGCATCACTCCAGAAAAAGAAATAAAAAAAAAAAGAAAAACTCATACATACCATACCCCTCACCCCTCCCTCTCATTGACCACTAGTATTTCCATCTACCCAATATATTTTAACCTTTGCTCCCCTATTATATAGTTTTTATACATATTTTTGTTCATCTGTCCATACCCTAGCTAAAAGGAGCATCAGACACAAGGTTTTCACAATCACACAGTCACACTGTAAAAGCTATATCATTTTACAGTAATCTTCAAGAAACAAGGCTACTGGAACAAAGCTCTACAGTTTCAGGTACTTCCCTCCAGCCACTCTAATATACCATAACTAAAAAGGGGGATATCTATATAATGCATAAGAATAACCTCCAGGATAACCTCTCCACTCTGAAATCTCTCAGCCACTGATACTTTATTTTGTCTCATTTCTCTCTTTCTCTATAAACAGGAATTCTAATGGGGCATTCACTGAAGAGAGCTTCGGATCATTTTTGGGTAAGCTGATTAGTTGGAAGCTAGCAAAGTTCAGATTGAACATTATGTCCTTGAGCAGGCCAAGTGGGGCATCAAATAAAACAATTCCAGTTGCTTATATATTTTCCAGAATGCCTTAAGAGTTTAACGGTGGCTCATACATGACAGATTATCTCAATGTAATGTCTGACAGTGTCCTGCTATCAGCACTCTATCCTTACTCGGAATAGATCTGTGCTACTTCCCTCAGTGAAATTTCTAGATCAGAGACTTAACTGTCAAATTTCTTGGTCATGTAAATTACTATCTATTGTTTCTCTTGGATTTCTGTGAGATTAACTTCTAATGAGCATACACTTCATCGTGGGTGTGAAAAATCACGCTTTCAACTTTGTTTTAAAGTGATGCAGTTCTAGAGGTTAGATGACAGTTGATAAATTAAGTTTGGTATAATTAAATAAAATTTTCTTCTGTAGACTTCGCATAATATTTTCCGTTGCTTTTAGTCTTAGTGGTCTTATGGGTATGGCTGCTATATCTGTAGGAGAGGTTTACTCTGAAATCAGTAAAATGTTGGGAGTCCTTTGTGACTGTTTTATCTAAGACACCTAGAATTTACCTTTAGACCCTTGGGTGTCTAAATGTCATGTCTTTCTGTGTAATTCAAACATGCATAAGTGAAATTAAAAGCTTCCTGAAGTCAGACATCAGTGAGGAAATAAGGGTGGGTAAAAGACAAGGATTCTAAGGGCTCTCACTATAGGATCCACTATTTTAATTCAATTGAAATTTTATTACAATGAATATCAGTGTCAGCCTGGTTATCGGAGAGAAGGGAAAGAAGTATTATATATAAAGCCTCACACATCCATAACAGTGTAGGATGGGATAGAAAGCAGCCTGTTTGCCCACCCCTTCACATGATGATTTTGATCATATAAGTACCTCATGAATTTTTAAAAATTTACCAGTTGGCTAATACCACTCTCTTCCCACCATCAGTTCTAGTTTTCTAGCTGCCGGAATGCAATATACCAGAAATGGAATGGCTTTTAAAAGGAGAATTTAATAAGTTGCTAGTTTACAGTTCTAAGGCCAAGAAAATGTCAAGTTTATAGAAATGTCCAATCTAAGGCATCCAGGGAAAGATACCTTGGTTCAAGAAGGCCGATGAAGTCAGAGTTTCTCTCTCATCTGGAAAGGCACATGGTGAACACAGTCAGGGTTCCTCTCTCATCTGGAAGGACACATGGTGAACACGGCGTCATCTGCTAGCTTCTTCTCCTGGCTTCCTGTTTCATGAAGCTCCCCAGGAGGCATTTTCCTTCTCTGTCTCCAAAGGTCACTGGCTGGTGGACTCTGCTTCTTGTGGCTATGTTGTTCTGCTCTGCTCTCTCTGAATTGCTTTCTTTCTCCAAAATATTTCTTCTTTTATAGGACTCCAAAAACTAATCACAACCCACCCAAATGCCTCCAGCTAATCCAGCTTACTACAACCAGTCTTGATTAAATCACATCTCCAGGGAGATGATCTAATTACAGTTTCAAACATTCAATACTGAATAGGGATTAGAAGAAACGGCTGCCTTTACAAAATGGGATTAGGATTAAAACAAGGCTTTTCTAGGGTACACACATCATTTCAAACCAGCACACCATCCTTTCTATTTATTACCTTCCTTTACCTCTAATCATAGCATTGTAAGTCCCTTAAAATCTCACTGAGGTGAGTTTCAAGTTCTTTCCTTGTATATAAAAATTTTGAATACGATGGTTTTAAAAAAATTGTGGGGCAAGTTTAGATTCTTTTGACATTCTTTGTCATTAAAATTATTAAAATCAGTGGGACTCTTATTTTTCCTTTTTGCTAAACTTTGCTATTTAACTTATAGATAGGCATTCAATATAAAGTATTTCAGCCCAAAATACTTCTTTTTCAACCTTTTAACAGCAATTGTAGTTACATACAATTAATGACAATCATGCTTTATGTAATATGAATTATATTTTCATTTTGTCTTTAGTATAATTTCTATGACAAATTCACTTTTCCTCTTAAACCCATTTACTACTTGTACATGAGGAACATGTATCCCCTGTTATGGCTATTCTTCACCCTATAGGCAGTGTTTTCAGAGCTAGAACACTCTAAGAAGGATAATTATCCTATATCTAACTAAAAGTTCCAATTTTATTCCTATGACTATTTTTTGAAAGTCTCATTCAGAACCTTCATACGAGGAAATAGAGATCAGGCCCATTTTGTCCTTCTCATTGTCATTGTTAATCTCTTGTCATCATCATCATGAAATAAAATGTGTAAGTGTCTTTGTGTCCAGCAGAATCATATGGGACTTAAAAACTATCTGACTTCTTATGGTAATTCTCATTGATGGCTCCAAGAATAACCAAATTACTACAAATCTGTCTTTATGAATTATCATTAATTGGATACAGCCCCAATACTCTAATTCTAAAGGCATTCTAGATGCCCTCAGAATCAGAACCATACCCAAGGATTGGATTCAGACCTAGCTCTCTGGGATCATATAGTCTAAAATATGTGTATAGTTCTATACAGATACCTAGCTCATAGGATGCATATTATTGGTAGGTGTGTTACTTTTGTTGTTGTTGTTGTTTTTTTCCCAAGTATGAACGAACATCACAAAGAAATTTACCTCAAACTCTAGATTTCTGAATCCTCCTGAAAAAAACCTCAAAATCCTTACAACCTGAGGTCTTATTCCCATAAGACGACCCGCAGCTGAGCTGTGATGGAAGTGTTCTCAGTTCTCCACAGGCCCCACCCCACACTCAGGTACGACTTATATGTTTATACTGTTTTTGCCATTTATTTTGCCTTCCTGTTTCCTATAGGCATTATTTGTGTGACCCTTGAACAAAATCATGTGTTCAGTGTGGGTTGTGCAAGAAATTCTTGACGTGGAAGCCCAGGGCCTGGGTAGTTGTGACCTTAATGCTCCCGAGTCTCAGTTTTCTCATTTGTTCCATGTGGCTGAAAAAAATTCTTTTGATGATCTCTTATGATTGTTATGACATTCCATTGAGATAATGCATGTAAAAACACTTTGAAGTGCTACAAATATTAAAATGCCGATCATATCCATGTACAAAACTAGACATAATTAGTCAACTAAAAATTTAGTGCACTCTGTGGAAAATAATATTGACACTGTGGAAGAAATAAGTAGGGGGAAAGAGAGAGGGAGAGAGAGAGAGAAAAAAACTGTTCCTACTCCGAAGCAGAAATACTGTTTCACAGGTTGATGGAGTCATGAGAGACGTCTGGGAGTGAGTTGGAAAACAGCATTAAAGTCTTTGAAGCTGTGGGCAAGTAATTGCACTTCCAGGAACCCCATCTTCTCATCTCTAAAACATGGAAAAGAGGACCCGCCCTCCAAATTCACAGGTTGGTGACCAGGATCAAATGAGATAAAGTATACGAAAGTAATGAATAAACTGTAAAGCATTATTCTAATATAGGCAATAATTATCACTTAGTGATAAAATATAAACACATAAAATAGACTAGGAATATTTACAAAACCTAATATCTACACACCTTAAAAGTTTGAAGAGGTGACAGTAGTTTTGAATTAAATCAGAGGCAGCCTTTTGGAAGAGGAGAATCTTGAATGAGCCTCATTTCTGGAATGGGCCTATTTTGCTATTTGTGCTTTATTTCTGATGCACCTCTCTGTTTTGAGGAATCAGATATTTCATGCATTCTTCATATTACTTACTTCAAAATATTACATTATCTAAAATTAAATGTGGAAAGGGAGCAAAAATAGCATGATGATTTTGTGACTAAATATTTCAGAACATCTATTAGTCCTGAAAAGAATCTTTAAGGTGATATTTTACAAACCAAAAAACCGAAGAGCAGAGGAACTAAACGGCTTGTCTGATTTCTCAGAGCTGTGAAGCTGCAGGGCCAGAACTCAGGTTGTTCCTGCTACACCACATCAATGTGGGCAACTTCTAGGTGGACAACTGCCAAATTCAATTGCAGGATGTTTAGCCACATTGATTTGGGAACTGTGCATGGCGTAGACGGGGAAAAGAAGTGGTCAGAAGATCGCTGCGAATTAGGAAGTGGGTTTTGGGGAAACCTCAGGCTCCAGCAAATGAAAAATGATTTGCATCCTTGCCCTGCAGTGGTGCGCGCTGGACAATCCCTCCCCGCCCCAAGCTCTCCGCTATTCTTTTAAAGCTCGGTTGTTACCTTTACTTTCTCAGACAGGTCGTAGATGTTTGCCTGACCTTGTGGTTCTGGGACACAGGCGGGCTTCTTCTCATCTCTTATCAGCACACGAGAGGAGAACCTCTCCTTCAGGAAAATGAAAATTCTCCAAAGGCAAATCCTCAATCAGAGCGAGAAAGAATGCGGGCCACGGGAACAAAGTTTCTACTGGAGGTCAAGAAAACACCCTTCCCCTCCTAGTCCCTCCAACAGCTAATTCAGCTTACTTTCCTCGTTCCCTACACCCCCAGGGAACTTCCCGAGTCATCACCATTAAGTGCTTTCCGACCACATCTAGGTCATTCTTCCAGGTGTCTGGCGATGGGCTGGCTCTGGAATTTAATTTCTCTCCCCACCACTAGCCTCCAGTTCCCTCTCCCCTCTCCCCTTCTTGGTGCGGGCGGGGCGGAGGCGTTCGCGCGCCCGGGGGCTCATCTCCTGCTTGGAATTCGGGCTTGCTGCGCGGGCGGAGGATGCCGAAGAAGAAGCGGAGGGGCCGACCAGTTGGTACCTGGTCCTCTTGTAGTTGGCCTGAGTTCTGTTGGTCTATGGAGACGCATGCCTTTCGCGGATGCACCCCACCTCCCTTATCACGTTCTGTTTCCTGGGAGGGGGGCATCTAAGGCCCGGAGGCAGGCTCAAAGGATGGGTACTTCAGGAGACTCCTCCCTGGCCCCAGACGGCTGCGGTTTCCCCGCTTCCCCCCGCAGCACCCCGCGGCTGCCACCTTCTCTAGCAGCTACTGCTGAATGACGGCGCCGTCACTGTTTGGATTGGAGCTGGCGGCACCGACGGGACACAGCGGGTGGGCGAGTGGGGGAGGGAGGGTGTGGGAAAGGGGGAGGTCAGCGCTGGGCGGGTGCTCCGGGGACCCAGCGCTGCCCCCTCCAGCAGCAGGAGCAGCACAGCAGCACCACCAGCAGCAGCCGCAGCGACAGCGGCCACATCAGCGCATGCTAGCCGGAGACTAGCAGCTCCAGGCGGCAGAGAGCAGGGGGCCGGCGGAGCCCGCAGGAACAGAGCCGAGCCGAGCGCGCAGCCGGGCCGCCGCGGCCGCCTCGCAGATGCCATCACAGCAACAAAGAGCTCGCTGAGCTGAGAGCGACCGCGAGAGCTCGCTGGAAGCCGCGGCGTCGACTCCTGGAGCTAGGCTGCAGCCCGAGGAGGCGCGAGAGGGGTCTGGGGGAGGGGAGGGGACAGAAGATGGCCAGAAAGAGAGAGTCCCCCGACATCAAGGGTGAGTCCCGTTCCCTTCCCACCTCTCCCCATACCACCTCCACCCGCGAGGTCCTACCCTCCCGCCGGTTGTTTACATCTGGGCTTGCCCAAGTGGAAGGCTGCCTACCGAGCCTGAGTTGGCATCCTCTGGGGGGGGATGGAGGTGGGAGGGGTAGGACCTCAGCACTGCTGCGCTCCCTTTTCCTCCGGGGACACTCTTACATGAGTTTGTCCCCTTTTTGTAACCTAGGGAAACCGGAGGACTCTTCTCTCCCACAGCATCCCTTTCCCTACTCCTAGAGCTTGGATAGCTGTTGCACCTTTCTCCCTTCAGGGCAGTGGGGAGAGAAGTGACACTGGCTCCTACGCAGGCTGGAAAATCTAGCGTCTCATCCTTCTCGGAACCGAGCTGTGTGTGTATGTGTGTGTGTGTGTGTGTATGTGTGTCATGGTCTCTTCTGGCCCCCCACCCCCACCCCGCCCCGCCTCTTTACCCTTGGGGTGACTAGTTGTGCATCCATTTCCCTAACCTCCATCCTCCGGAGGAGATTGGAACCGTCAGGCTCTACTTTTCCCTGATGGTCAAGGGTACTGGCTACCGCCTGAGTCCTTGCAGGCTGCGCCTCTCTTCCTGACCTGTCGAGGCGGGCAGTGACTTCAGTTGAGCCGTCACCCTGTTGCTCCTTTCGAACCAGTGCTTATAAAGTTGGAAAGTTCGGGGTTGGGGATGGGGGGGTGGGTAGGGAGAAGCGATGGTAGGGAGGAAAGAAAGAGCTTGTCACTGGGTCGACTTAAAGCATCCTGCGGCGGACCAGGGCAGGATCGGGAGGGAGCCTTGGAGACCGCATCCTGGCGTGGGATGTCCCCGGCACTCGCAGAGCGCAGAGGTGCAGGTGCACCAGCCTCCAGCGTCCGCGGCGCCCACTGGCTTGCTCCCTTGCGCTCCTGCGCTCTCGCTGGGCAACCAGCAGTGCCGGAGAGGTTGTCTGCAGCACTGCGGAGAGATGGAAGCAGGCTTGACACCACGCCGGTTAAGGAAGACTGGGCGCTGGCAAACTGGACTAGGGATGGTGAAGAGGGGGAAGGCGAAGCGTTTGAGGTTGCATTTCAACCCCGCGGAGCTGATGCTTCAGGAGGCGGAGACTTATTGCACCGTGGGGGTATATAAAACAGGATCTTAATTAAGATGGGAGGGGGCGTGTTACTGGGATATATTGACTTGGTCTATCGCAGAGCGCTTGACTTTGACATACTTCTTGCTTTTTCCCCAAGTCTTGTTTGTGAGAGCTTAGCTTTACTCTAGAGGTCACTAGGCGGACACAACTTTATCTCGATGCTTCAGCCTTGCTTTTTAATTGCTCCGGAGTGCTCAAATCACATATTGAGAAGGGTTTAAACAATGATACTTAATCCTTTAAGAGACATTACTACAAAACACCCAAGATATTTTGTTCGGAACTGTAACAACGGTCTAACAATCTTATAGAAATGAATTCCCTTAAAAATACTTTAGTCCCTGTAAAATAGAAGGGCCTTCCCCCTCTGATGTTTTTCCTTAGTGAATTAGCACGTCTGTTGAGGTAGGAGGGTAAAGAAAGAATAAGAATATATTAATCCATAAGCAGTTTCTTCTCCTTGATATAATGTCAACAAATTAGTCTAATCCCAGGCCGACAAGGTGCATTGGCTGCACTTTTGTTTAGCTCCTTTTTTTAAAGGAACCATATGGCACAATGATGAAACAGAAGGATTTCTTCTGTTTTTATGGCTATCTATTGGCAGGAATGCATTTCTTAACCATAAAGAATGGAGAAAATTTTACACTTTTTTTAGTCTATGCTAACTGGAGACAATTTTTACTCTTAATACTGACACTGATAAACCCAATGTCTTGGTAGAAGCAGGAAAAGAAAAAGGAGATCAAATTAATAAGTGAGCTAGCATAAGAGATTTGATGATAAAACAAATGCCTCCCCTCCACCCTCCCAACCAAAGAAATTTTTCTTTTGTGCCCCAAGATGGAATCGTGTATATTTTCTTGAGTAAGTTTAATTTGGTATTGAAACAATTGAAGAATGGTAGTAGAGTTTTGTCATTAAGTGTTAATAGTTTTTCTGGAAGGGCTAATAATCAAGCTTTCCTAGGACATGTGGTTTGAAGAAATTTGCCTGTAGTTCTTTAAAAATAAGGTTTTCTCAAGGTGCTTGTTTTTCTTAAAAGGAAAATTATGTTACTTAGCTCGTATTTACTTGTATTTCTTTTCCTTCTCTACTAATGTTGAGGCTTTTTTGAAAAGCCCATTTAAAAAATATTTCTGAGAAGGAAAGATACACATAAGCTACCTTTAAGGAAAGATAAAGTCTCATTTTAGCAAAGCAGGATTAGTTGTTATATATTATAAATGTCAGAAGCAAAACCAGGAAGTTGTAATCCATTGATTTGCCTCAATTTTGCTTTTTGAAAGAAGGCTCTACAAAGGATCTGACTGCAGACTTGCTGAACTGTCTCAGCTGTCTGTTTCTAAGCTACAACCAACTAGACTGGAACTGCCTAGTAGAAAACTAAATTGCTAGACTTTTATAAATTTTATTTTTGACAGGCTGCTGGGGTGAACTTTGTTGTATAATAAGCTCTAGATTTAGCAATATTCCATGCTGTGTTGGTTGTCCTTTTATGTGAGCTGCTTCTCTGCTTAGCTACACTGCATGTGGGAAGAAATCATTCGTTGGAGCTTGTGACAGGCAAGTTGCTTATTGGCTTCCAAAGTCCTTGTGATAGAGACTACATGTCTAGAATAAACAGAAATTGGGAAAAGGGAAATGTAATCTTAACACTGAGAGAAGGATAAGATGAGTTGACAATATTTCCCAAGAGTTCCTAGCATTCATTTGTAATACCTCATCAAATGACAGCTTTTCAATAAGACAAATGGAGTTCATTAATTAAATTTTTATAATGTCTTTAATGAAAAAAAATGCTGTCATCCATGATCAACAAAAGTCTTATAATTGCAGGTTAGTTACATTGGTTATAATGATATTAATACCCTCCTACTTTTTCAATATTAGTATAAGGATTTCTTACTTAATTACTTTAAGCTTAAAGGCAATGTTGTGCTTGGATTTCTCTGTTCACTTACTCTTTGATTCCTTCAACACATAGTTATTGAACACCAAATATGTAACAGCTTCTATGCAAAAAAATGATGAACATAACAGATAATGAAGAGTACATTAGGTAGGAGCCTGGAGGGGGCAGATAAACAAATGAACAAGAAAATTTCACATAGTGTTTAGTACCATGAAGAAAAAAAAGCAGGATCATGTGCTAGGATGTGATTGTGGCATTACTTTAGTTTGTCTGAAGAGGTGACACTTGAGATGGGAACCAAATGAAGAGTAATCTGCATGTCAAAAACTGGAGCAGAGCATTACAGGCCTAAGGCAGGAATGAGGTTGCAGTTCAGCATGGCCAAGGACAGAGACCAAGCCAGGTTTGCTGGAGTGCAGTGTGTGAGGTAGAGACACGTGGGGAGAAGCCAAATCCTGTTGGCCATAAAAAGGGGTGTAGATTTTCTTTTAGGTACAAAGGGAAGCCACTGGCTATTCATTAGATGTTTGGTGTTATACTCCTTATCTGTGAGGATGATTTCAGGTAGAGTTGCTTTCCTACATCAGTTCCCTTAACCAAGTGAAATGATTCAATGGACTGTACTTTTCTAAAAGGTCTAGTTACACTCAAACATCCGCTTTCCCTATTCACCAAAATGTCAAAAATATTTTGAGCTGAGAAGTTGATAGTGTCTTCAGGAGTCTGCTTAAAAAGCAAATACTTCTAGAAAGAATGAGGACTAATTTAACATTCTAAGAATGATTATCAACTTAGTCACCTCTCAAGCCCCAACAGCAAATAAGTCTCAGAAAAATATACTTTAATGGTAGAAGTGGGGATTATGAAGGGTCTGGAACAAGACTCTGCAGTAGATGGAATGTGGAAGGCAGTCTGAGGGGTTCCTAGGTAACTGAAAGGAATTTATGAAAGAAGTGTGGTGATGGGGCAGGGGACATGGGAAGGCCTCTAACACAATATCAGCCAATTCATGATTTTGCCAAGAGAAGTGGAAGCCTGATGTGGGAGTGTTCCAAGAGAAACACTCTAATTCAAGCACAAGGGAAGTTCAAATCAGGGTACATTTATCCTTTTGACTGGTCTTTTGCTTGTGAAGGATTTCTAACAATAAAAGCACATGGGCTTTTGAAAGATCTCTTTTATTTACTTAATCACTATTAGGTTGTTCTTATGGATTATAGACCTCACAGATGAAAATAACATGAAAGAATTAATGATAGAAACTGCCGTTTTTAGAGATAGCTGCTTTATATCTAGTTAGCAAGGAAATTATGCTTTTGGGTTTCAGATCTTACTGTAGAACTATTGGCAGGAGGAAAATGGGGTCTGTTGGATGATTTTCTTCCTCTCAAGCATTTGCGACTAGAAGGTGCCATAATATTTAGGGAATATATAAATAATTTTTATTATTTAAAAGCTCTTTACTGTGTAGTCCCTTCCCCAACTGTTTGCTTCTTTGCCAAGGATCAATATTTAAAAATAAAATAAGAATTCCTGTAGCTTCAGGGCTTTGTTCACTCCTTTTTCTGTTTTGGCCATGAGTTGGTGCTCCAAGTGTCTCTTTGAGGCTAGCAAGACTGGTAGTAGCTAGAGATTATGTAACTAAGAATGGGATCTGTCCCTTAGTGATACTGTAACACATGTGTTTATGACATCAGCTTTTTTCACAGTAGAGAATCATAGCATGCTAGAGTTGGAAGGAAGTCTCAGTGTTTATAGAGTTAGTGGAGGAATGATACAGTAAGAGGTGAGTGATGATGCCAAACATGAATAATCTATGTTTATAAGGAATTTGGTCAAGTTTATTATTTGGAGATACATATTCTATATAAGGCAAGAAATTATATATGTATAAAATAGAGCTTAGTTCCCAATTTATATTGACTTCTCTCTTTATACATGTGAACATGGTGACATCTGCATTTTACATATGAAGAAATTGAAACACAAAAACATTAGGTGCTCTCTTGAGGTCTAATGTAAATTGTGACAGAGGCATTTCAAAGCCCAGTGACTCTTTTACCTTAGTCTACATCCAATATTTTGATATGTTTTCTTTCCTCAAGGTCTATCAAGTCTAACATACAAAGATAGATTATCAACTTTTTTCCCTGCTGAATCAAGAGGTTGATATATCTTCTTATACTTTTCCCAGACGTGTCATAACTTTATTGTTTGTGATGACTTTCAAAATCAGAAATATGTTGCTGACACAAAGTAAGCTAAATGCTCACAGATGCTAAGATGATATCATATGAAGGTGATTGGGTTCTCTAGAGATGGGGAGGCAAGACAAGATGAACAAATGTTCTCCCTTTTTGAAATAATATAGCCAGGGAAAGATACATCTGGGTCAAACTCTGAGGTGGCTTATTTTGCAATTCATGGAGCCAGCCTCCAAGATTGGCCTTCGATGTTCTCCACCTCCTGGTATCCACATCCTTGTGTACTCCCTTCCCACAATGAATCAGGGCTGACCTTTGTGACCAAAAGAGGACAGTAGAAGGCTAGTTCATACAGAGAAGGCATTGCCACTTCCGCCTTGTTCTCGTGTACCCTTTGCTCTCTTGTATTGCCCACTGTTGGGAAAGCCAGGAGATATGTTATGAAAACACTCAAGTGTCCATATAGAGAAGCCCATGTGTGGAAGAATTGAGGCCTCCTGCTAACAACCAGTACCATCTTACCAGCTGTGTGAATGCCCTGATCTACCTTGGAAGTACATCCTCGAGACCCAATCAAGCCTTCGGATATCTGAACCCAGCCAACATCTGACTGAGATCGGGAGAAACCCTGATCCAGAGCTTTCCAATCAAGCTGCTTCTAGATTCCAGAATCATAGAAACTCCAAAACACAATAAGTGCTCATTGTTGTCTTAAGCCACTATATTTTGGGGGGTAATTTATTACACAGCATTAGATAATGAAAGATCTGTGGATCATTGCATCTATACTGATGTGTGAATACTTCAAGAGTCATTACCAAAACAAAGACAATATAAAATTAGAAATATTGTAGCATGAGAAAGTAAATATGTTGTAAAAGAATATATATTTTAAAACTCCATTATAATGGGATTAATCTACGTATTTATACAGTTATTGTAGGGTTTCTGTCTATAACACGTCTGCCACTTGCAAGCTCCTGAGAATGAAAGGAACACTCTAATTTGCAATATTTGTTTCTAGTTTTAGCATAATCCTTAATTTCTAGCCCTCTTTCCTGGTTTAGTGATTTGAACTGAAAATCTAGAAGAAAACCTGAAGTTCTCTTTTCTTGTGTCCCTTCAGTTCCTTTTAGTGGCTTGTTTCTTCCTCTTCCCTTTTTGGCTCCCATGCTAGCTTCTCTGGTTCACTTAGTTTAGAAGGTACCTTCCAAACAGAAGCAACCCCAAACTAAAAATCAAAGAGATAAAGAAACACAAAAACCCTAAAACCCCCCTACCCCACCAACAGTTCAAGACTTCACAGGCCCAAATTGAATATAAGAAGTCCCTTAAAACATAAAATCTTCCAATAAAAACCTCTTCAATTATATTTCTCAATTTCTCCCTACCAAGGAGTCCCTTCCTTCTCCCAGCCCAGCTAGTGCTTTCATGTATAACCTGAAGAGTGAGAAAAAAGATGAAGAAAAAAAAAACAACTCTACCATACTGTCTACTTCAGGGTGAGATATTAGTCCATTTCATTTCACTCATTCATTCATTCAACATATACTGATTGAAAATTAACTCTGTCCTAGCCATGATTCTGTGCTTGGGATACATCAGAGAACAAAATGGAGCCTTCACGAAGTTTCCTTTGTAGATAGGGAAGATACTGAACAGGGAACATCATACATTGTCCATGTTAAAAACCAGAAGCTAACATGAGAAGAAAAAGTAGAGGGAGATCCAGAGCCTTGGCAGATGGATGGTGGGAAAAGTTTAGCTATAAATATTAATACTGTGATTACAGTAGACCTCATTATAAAGGTAATATGGAAGGAGGTAAGGTAGTTATCTACAGAAGAGGAAGAGCCATCCAGAAAGAGAGAAAAGCCAGTGCAAAGACTCCAAGGTAGAGTATACCTATCACATTTGATGAACAGAAAGAAGACCGGTATGACTGAGTGGCATGAGTGAGGATAGAAACTGGGAGGTCCAAAAGATGAGCGCGGGCCAGGTTAAACGTTTGACCCTTTAGGCAATTTAAAGGGCTTTGGATTTTACCCGAGTTAACTATTGCAAGTTTGACAGAAAAATAATATCATTGGACATATTTTAAAAGAATCATTATAGCAACCGTGTTGAGGATACCCTGTAGGTACAAAGATAGAAGCTGGGACTCTGTAAGGAGTCTTCTGCAGTAATTCATTTGAAAGATGACAGTTGCCTTATTAGGGTGGTAGCAGTGGAGGGCATGACAAATGGAAGCATCCTAAATATATTTTGAAGGTGGTATGATTTCTTGAACCAGCAGGATGTGTAGTGTGATAGAAGTAAGGATCATGGATGACTCCACTGGTCTTGACCTGAGCAACTAACAGGATGGAGATGCCATCAAGTCATATTGGAAGATTGTGGATGGAGCACATATAGAAGGAAAAATCAGAAGTTTAGTTTGGACATGTTTGGATTTGAAATATTTATTTGAAATCAAAGTAGAGCTGACAAGTGGGAAGCCTGATATATGACTCTGGGGTTTGAGAGAGAGGCCTGGGCTGAAGATAAGAATTTAGTACTCATCAACACCTAAGTGGTATTTTAAATCACAGATAGGATGATATACCTAGGGAGTGAATGCAGGCTGAGAGAAGCCTAGGTTTCTTCATTATCAAGAGGTGGGGATGAAGAGGAGGAACCATTATTGGAAAGGAACAACTGGTGAGTAAGGGGGAAATCAAGAGGGTGTGGGGTTCTTGAGCCAAGGAAAAACATGTATCAAGGAGGAGAATGATCAGTTGTGCTTAAAGCTGCTGATAGGTCAGGTAAGATGAGAGCTAAGAGATGATCACTGGATTTATTCATGTTATGAGCACTGATGAGAGTTTTGGTATAGTGGGGACAGTGATAGTTTGAATGGAATAGGTTGGGAATGAATAGGAGAAGAGGCATTAGAGATTGTGAGCACAATCAACTCATTTGAAAGGATTGGCCGCAAAGGGAGCTGTAGCTCGGAATGGAAAAAATCGAGTGAAGAAAAAGCTTGTTTTTAGTTGTTTTTTCTTTTTTAAGATGGGGGAAATAATAGGGTTCGTTCTTTGTTTTCTATTTGCTTTTTGTGGTGGTTTTTATCCTCTCCCTAACTATTTTATCCTTTGGCTGCTTTTTATGGCAGTTTCCTGAAGACGTAAGGATGAATTAGTGTAAGTTGGTCTTAAAACAATTATAATTATGTTTATCTTCTATATTTTATTTCTTTAAATGCATTATCTTTAAAATAATTAAATACAATATTTAGAAAGGTATAAAATGGTCTTCTGAACAGAATATTTCATAAAGTATGAATGTTAGTATTGGATTTTGCCACAACAAGAGAAATTGCCATGGGAGAAAAGTTTGCTTGTTGTGTAATTGGCTGTAGCAGTTCATTCTCTTAGTTGAGAAACAGAGAAGGAATTAAAGAAAAAAATCCAAAATATTTTGCATACGGGCTAGCTGTGAGAAGAGTGAATAAGAAGAAAAGAAGCAATTTTATAATGTCTAGAGACTTTTTCGATTGTCCTGAATGGGGTGTCACTACTGGCATCTAGTGAGTAGAGGTTAGCAATGCTGCTAAACATTCTACAATGCATGGGACAACCCCTCACAACAAAAAATAATCTGGTCCAAATGGTTGGCAGTGTCAAAGTTGAGAAACTCTGGGCTAGCCCTATCATTCCTCCTTTCTTCCAGAGAGAAGCTAGAAAGCTACTTCTCAAACAAGAATCCAGAAGAATTTGTTCCCATTATTTATCTTAAGACAAGGTACAACTTTCAAACAGACAATATGGTTTCAAAATGAAACAGAGGGTGCATGAGTGGTTCAGTGGTAGAATTCTCTCCTGCCATGTGGGAGATGTGGGTTCAATTCCCAACCCATGCACCTGAAAAAAAAATTTAAAGACAGTTCTTTACTTTCTTTACCTTTGTTTTCTCATCCCCTCCCTGTGCTGGTTTTCCCATTATACAGTGAAGTTTTACAAACTTTGGTGGTTTCCCATTGGGGAAAAAAATTGCTAGTTCGATTGAGGACCTGCAATTGCATATCACTGATTTCTATTTAGCATCTGCCTGAGAAGTTTGTGAAAGATGGGGTTAAGAATAGGCTGATTTGTTTAGCTCTGACTCTACAGTTCTTTAATGTGAAAGGATGGGTTGTCTCCTAGCCATCTTTCTGTGGCTTCTTTTGGCTCTTTGGACTTTAGAGAAGTACTCTATTGATAACCCAACCTTCAAGGGTTGCTTTCTCTGATATGGAAGGTAGTTCTTTGAGGGAATCAGTAGTAGTTCTGAATACTTGCTGAATGAAACATTTCCTGTAGGATAAAAAACTTAAATCAAATTTTAAAAGAAGTAATTTAATGCCTTTTAAGAACTGAAAGGGCAGGTTCTTTATATAAAATCTAAATTCATGGAAATGCATTTCAGCATAAAAATCCAAAGGTTAAAAAATAAGACTTAAAAACTAATGTTTTTATTAAAATTTTATTAAAACACTTATTATTAAAACACTTATTAAAACACAAACTCCAGGTTTGCCTTAATAATGCAAAAGCTGTATTATGGTTATTTTATGATTATATACATTTTGTGGTTATAGGTTTTAAAATATCAAAATTTAAAAAATGGTAAAAATTACTTACTGGACATTCATGCCTCACAAATTCTAGTATTAGCATATTTCACACTGAATTAAGTTCTTTTTTTCTTCTTTTCACTGTTCTCAGCCTCTTATTCACATTTCTTTTGTTTGGCTACACAAGAATGTCATCACATTTATTTCCCATGGCAATAACATTGATTCTGCTGATTTAGTGAAATAGTGTCAGTGACTAAAGAAGGACAATTATGTTGTTTTTAAAAAAACCTTGACCATAAATAAATGTGTCCAAGAGTATTTTAACTATATGAGATAGGATAGACTTGAAGTTTTATAGAATAGCTTTGGAATCCATTCCTCTCCCTATTCTTAACTTCTAAGAAGTCCTGGCATTAAATGTATTACTTTCTAAAATCTTATGGAAATGCTATATCTAATAATTATCACACTCCCCATTTTCAACTTTTGGCAATAGTAAAAGGTAGAAAAGTATACTAATTAGAAATAATTTACTACAGCAAGTCTCTGGGAAAGTCTAATGGGTAATACCTTTGAGCTAATTGCTAATACTATGATAAAGTATTAGAAAAATTAGAATATTTTTCCCTTGTTTCCTTTCTTCCAGTGAACATATTTAGTGAGATTATGCTTCATCTTATATTTCTGGAAATTGGGTTTTTGTATATATTGAGGTGGAGAATCTAGACAACTGTCATAGTTGGAGCAGTGGCTCAGGAATTCTCAGGAAGGCCACCAGATGGGGGAAGGGAATGAGATGGTATCCTTGAGTTACTTTATGGGTGGCAGGGGCAGTTTGTGAGGATTTTCTTTCATTCCTTTAGATAATACTAATACTTTTTCTTGGATGAATCCATTACCTGAAATAACCCTTCACCCAGCTTGTGTTGTTTTGGGCCCCTAAAAGTGCTTTCGTTCATTTGTTCTTGGGCATTGCAACACTGACTGGCACTGAGAAATATTATAAGGAACACCCTGTAGAAAGTTGGTATTGAATTAAATTCAAGGATGTTATTTCTTGTGCTGATCGCCATTTTACTCGGTATCTGCATTAAGAGAACATGTTGGAGAAGTTTCTCTGAAGCCAAGGATGGACAGTGTGGGCCACAGAACTCACTGTTTTTTTCCACTATGGGTAAAGAGTTAGGAAGCTCAGAGCCAACATTCAGCTCACTTCTTACTCAAAACTATGGAATTGTAAATCATGCATTGTGACTTCATCTAGTTTTTTATATCCTTATTTTTTCCTCATTGTTTTTCTTTATAAACTTATTTTGTTGCATTGTATATGTTTTCTTTGTTTGTTTGTTTTTTTGCATGGACAGGCACTGGGAATCAAACCCAGGTCTCCGGCAAGACAGGTGAGAACTCTGCCTGCTGAGCCACTGTGGCCCGCCCCATTGTATGTATTTTTATAAGTTATTCTAAAATTTCTTAGGAAGAAAATGAATTGTAAACAATACTGGGTAGATTAAATTCATAGAGGTTAAATAATTGTACTCAAAGATATAATCTAACAATTTGCAGAACTGATATTTAAACCTAGATCTAGCCTTAAATCAGTTTGTACAAACAATATGACATTTAAAATATATTGGGAAACAAATGATCATAGGTCTTAACACCACTTTTTTTTTTCCATTTTGCAGGTTACTATCTAGTCCTTGTTCCTGTATGATTTTCCATAGTTAAGAGTTTACTTATATGCATCTTTATTCATCCTGCTGTACAAGCCAATCGCCGGGAGTCATGCTTAATTCTACCTTGCCCCCTCACATCCCCTTTTCCAGGCCTCTTCTCAACCCTGATTAAGTCAGTCACTGCTCTTGTTCCTAAACATCTACTTTTCTCTACTTCCAGTGCCACAGATTTTAATTCAACACTCATCATTCCTACTATGGATTAGAATCGAACCACCTATGCACTAACTGGTCTCCTTGCTTCTGGGCTAGATTTCCTCCAATTTATTTTTCATACCACTGCAAATATGGCATTCCTAAAGGGCAAATCCAGTTATTTCACATTCCTAAACCCAATAATGGCTCTCCATTATCTACCCAGGACAAAATCAAAATTCCTTAGCAAGGTATAAAAGGCTCTTTAGAATCTGACCATAATGGGCTTTTCAGCTTTGTCTCTCACCACTTCCCCACATCCACCTTAAGTTTAAAGATCCTATCACCCTAAAAACTGGTTACAACACACAGTCTTTCATGCTTCTTTGCCTGTATTATTCTGTTTTGTTTTGGTAATGCTGAAGATTCCTATTTATCCTCTGAGATTTAACTCAAATGCCACTTTTTCTGTAAATTTTCCCCATCTTCTCTCAATCTTGTCCTTACAGGTACAGTTAAGCACTTCCTCCTTGTTGCTCCCATAATGGCTTGCACATACCTCTATTAGCACTTATCTGGACTTTGTTGCAATTACATGTCCTTCTCCTTTCTCAGTCCTCTTGTGGGCTTTCGGCCCTACCTCTGCCTGAAGCAAAAGGAACCAAAAGACTGACAGGAAATCAGTCAGTGGCTGGACATCCCAGGGTCAAAGTGGCACTTTCATCTACCTCCACCAAGCATTGTTCTGGTGACGGCTATTGGACAGTTTCAGACCAGTCAATTTATGCTTTGGTGACTGAAAGAATGATACTTGTTCCCAAGCTAGTCTGCTGGAAATGTCAGCTCTTTTCTAGGGCTGCTTCCAGTCTGTATCTCTGCATCTTGGATTAACTTTTCTGAATCAAACGTGGCTCTGCATCATCATCATGTGCCTGGAGTGGGACTTGAATTTTATGTGATTGCAACAGTAGGTGCTGCCACCTCAGTGCCATGTACCTGTTTGTCATCCACTCCTTTTGCTGCCTCCCTGGAGACTATTATTTATATCCACTAAGAGGCTATGAGCTCCTTGAGGGTCCTGATTGTGTGGTATGTACCTATTTATCCCAAATATCAAGTACAATCCTGGGCCTATCATGGATACTAAATAAATATTTATGAAATGAATCAAGTATATATATTCTCTATATTTTTACATTCCTTGTAATTATGATTTTAATGATTTGATAATGCTCTATTGCATTGTTTTAATATACCTGGCATACTTAACTGACTTTTTCACATTTTCTCTGCAAATATAACTCTCTAGGGAACATCTTTAAAAGTTTTTTTTCCAATTGTGTTGAAATAGTAAAGGAGTACCTGACTCTAAAAATTAAGTGTGGGCTGATAAAAGGGAACATGGATTTGTTATTAAAAATATCCAGGCACTTGTGCTGACTGGATGTTAGAAGATTTGGTGTTAATCTTAGCTCTAAATCTTAATAGCATTATCTAGAAAAATGTTACAAATTCCCAGAAAGTTACCCTATGGATAAGATATATAATAATAGCTTGAGTTATACCAAAAAAAAAGGTATAGAAATCATGCTAAATTATCTTCCTTTAACTGGAACTGTTAAAGTTTATAGTTCAAGGATCATCCACTTTTCTTTCTGTTCTGTATGTCCTTTATTGACAGTAAATTCTCACACGAATGTTAAATTAAGCTGTTAATGTCTTGCAAGTAGAGATTATGAAATCTTCCTCATGGCATAACACTTAGCAAGTGTTCAATCATATATTTGTTGATGACTAGATTTTAAGAGGCAATTCTTTGAAAATTACAAATATGAGTAGAACAGATCTCTGGTGCTGATCACTGAACTGAACCCGGATACAGCTCAGAGTGGGTAATGCTTCCTCCTGTAGCAGGAAGAGTTACCAGACCATACCTGAATAATTGTAAAGTCAATCTATTTCTGGATAGTTAGGAATTGGCTATTATTTTTATATATCTTTAAGATTTCAAATAAGGAACTGATCAGCTCATCAAAAGTTTATTGTAGTAAAAATGTTGATTCTATAATCTATAGGAAATAACTAACTTTTGGGTCAGGTCTTTGAGTGTTTTTTGAAATGCTGAAATCTGGTATGCTTTGGACAGGAAAATTCTGATGTAAAATGCAGACAATGGGATAGGGGTGTGGTGAAGAAAATATTAAATGATACCCTTAGGCAATGTCTTTTCCAAAGGATTTATCACTATTATCTGGGAATAGATTGAATTAGTTCCTAATGAACAACTTCTCCATGTTTGGAACCTTTTGAATCTCATAACTCTAGAATTACTTCTGAAACATCTGAAGAGATATCTTTACCCT